>QMFE01015243.1:0-13330 GCA_003314665.1 Tricholoma sp. MG77 | reverse complement strand
GAAAATATATCTAAAATACATCCACTTCAATATATTCTCCCTTTCTTCCTCAGATAAATTTTTAAAAAAAAGCAGAGATGAAAAGCAGAAGTAATCATAGAAGAAATTTTAAATTTATTCACACTTTATCTGATGCTTTTGATATGAATAATCTAAAAGTTTATTCTACATTTATTCATCCTCAATCCAGTGCATTTATTCATCCTCAATCCAGTGCATTTGTCAGCCAATGCCCGCAGTGTCTGAAGTGGATGGCGGGGCTGAGAGCTTGGCGGGGCTTGCTGTTGAGGAGTTGGACAGTCATTGGTGGAAGGAATTGGGGAAGACATTATTGAAATGATGCAAGAGAGGGAGCAGTGAGAACCCGATTAAATATTAGGCCTGATCGCGTATTCTAACTCTGAATTCTGGTGACTCGTCGAGAGTCAAAAAAAAATGACTCCATATAATATTATTACATACCGGAATTGGAAAATCTCCTACATAATATAAAATATATTATTCAGTAAAAAAAAGCTGGCGAGGGGAATACTTTGATCACCCACCAATTTGGGCCACAGCGATGCCTATACATTTGGGAAAGAGATCAACCCAAGCCACGTACCTAATGAAACACTCTCCATTCCTTATCTTGTCTCCAATAATATTATCATGTGCGAAAAATAGTATTCAGATGTCCGAAGTATGTGTTAACCGTATTACGTCAAGAATGACACGACGAAGACTTGAAAAACAGGAGCAAAGCAATTAGGGAAGACAGGCAGGTATGACAGGAGCGCGACCAAAAAAACGGAAGAAAGAGTCAGTATAAAACCTTGCAACAGCTTCCTCAAGCTGTAATGCATCTGCTTCTACATAATCTGTAATAGAAGAAAGGTCCGGCAAAAGTAGTGGCACAGGTTTCATCCCATCCCAGTCCCTCATCAACCTCCGAAGCATCAGCAAGCAAGGCAACCTCTTACACCACTCATCAGAGCCCAATCTCATGTTTGCCAACCGGGGATCAGTAACAAGAAGGGAGTTAGTGCCAAAACATTCCCGAATAAGGTCTTGACGGGCATCCTCATCGCGATTTGACGGGTTAGCACGTTTATCCAACCCCAGTAGCTCGAAACCAAAATTCAGTTCTGTAAGCTTCCAAAGTATTTTTCGAGCCTCCGAGTCCGGCAACGAAGGCCCAGTAGCCAGAGATGGTGCATCATTGATCTGAATGTCCATTTCTTCAAGGGTAGAGCCAAGAAGACATCGAGCATTTTCCCGGGCCTGGGCTGACTTTGCGTTTGGAGATTTGGATTTAATATCACCAATAAGGACATCACGCCACTCTTGATTCGACAAAGGGGTGACAGAAGAGGAAGGCATGTGGAGACGATATATGCATGCTGGTTCAATTGCACTCCATGTTGCAAAATACGTGGCACGGCATACTTCGTTAGCAGTCGCAAAGATGCCAGGTTCAGGGAAAAGGTATTTGCGGTCATGAGACGATCAATATCTGGGGTCCACTCGAGAAGGATTGGTGTCCACAGTGGCTAAAGCTAAGGCCCAGGAACTGATAGGTATTGGAACAATAGTATTGTTCTCAATTGTGCGGAACTTGTTGCGGCTGGGAGGACCAGATGGCTGTGGACAACCTGCAAGGGGGTGAGAGACGGTATAGACACAAGCTGAAATGCACTTGCCAATTTTCTGCCAATTTTTTTGGCGACTAGGCTTTGCTCGAGGACCTTTCGGATTTCCCTCAGAGCTGACTGGCAAGTGTTGGGTACTGGAGCTAGCAACCGGGGGTTCCATCAATCTCTGGCATGCCTGTATAAAAGGAGATGCCACCAGCGATGTATTTGTTGAAGTGTTGACAGATGGGGAAACAATTGAGGTGTTTAAAGGGTCAGGTGCACATAGGAAGTTCCTGGCGTATCCGTGAATTCCGTGGTATTTCTCCAGCGATGACGCCGGACCAGTGAAGAGGACTGGATACGAGAATTGATGTGTGGTAAGAGAGACAATACCTTCCGGACGTTCTGGTTTGACAATCTTCTGGATGATTTGATTGGTGAAATCAGATGCTCGACAGATGAGCCAGCAAGGGAGACCTGCTGTGACAAAATCCTGAACAACCTGTAGATCGTACGTGAAAACGCCAATCGTATTGGCAACTCCAGAGGCACTTGGAGCATACCCGTCCATGCGAGGTTTGTAGATTTGCATATAGTCCAGCAAGGCGGTAAGCTCTAACCACATCTGTTGTACATCCCGCACGCTGAACTCCATTTGCCGAAAGTTGGTGTAGACTGACCCCAACCGAGCAAGACCATGCTCCAGCATCTTGACTGTAGGTTGAAGGATCGGGGGTTGTTTGTTGGAAGGAGTGTCAGCTTGATAAAGTTTCACGCGATCTAATAAAAAATCGACAGATATTTTCAGTGTGATGAATATGTCGTCTGAAAGTTTTCCTAGGCCACGAACAGGGGCCGCTGGATGCACATGATGCTGGAAATGTTCATGGGTAGGTGTCAACCAAATTATTTTGTGCAGGGAAAGCGAGTAAGGTTGGGGGATTGCTCCATAGTGTGAGAAGTAAGGAATGAATGGTTGCGGCCAAAGGATGGGGTCGTCATCTGCGTAACGTGAGTCGGCACGCAGCCGTACTGGATGTTGGTTACCGAGAGGAGGGTAAGGAATGTAATTTTGATTCGGCGACATGATAAATGAACGTCCATCCAGGATGATTGCCCCAACCTTGCCATCGAGGGGACCAATCGTCATCGTGACTGCACAAAGTGCCCAAGTCAGTGATTAACATTTGGTCATACAGAAACTTTGTTAGCTTACTACGGTAGCTGTTACTGTTTCGCAAGAGTGTTTTTTCATCTAAAGAGACATCCGACATATCGCCAATCTGAGGGATGCGCGACTATGGTGGTAAGCGAATAGGGGATGGAACTGACGTAGAAAAACAGGAAACGACTGATCAGATTGAACGCCAGAACCGAGGACACATATTAGCCGTCGAAGGATCAAAACCAGTGCACTGACACCAAGTCAGACACAAAATGCAGACAGACACCAAGTCTATCCGAGGGAGACAAGCCTGCCCAAAAAGGAATGGAGGACTTGAGGAAGCGACCAGGAATGAAAGACCGAAACAAAAGACGGCCACAAGAGGGCCACAACACGGTGAAAGGGGTGGTGAGAGTGGAGAGAGGGAAAACTTTTGGAAAACTTATTCACGTGATCTCGGACTTGCACATTTTACGTTGTCACGACGGTCATGCATTCAGTGTCCCTCCTCTCGTGTCGCTGTCCTCCTGCGCTAGACTTGGTGTCTAGTTTGCCTTGGACTTGGTGTCCACTCGCCTCGTACCTGACTTGGCGTCAGAGTGCTTTTACTGGTCCTCCATTGGCCTTATCAGTTTATTATGCCTCACCGTGTTCTTCATGGTTTCGAAGGAGGATGATCGATTCAGCTACTCCAGATTAAGGCAAGTTTGTCCCACATCGTTTCTTGTGATAACCTTAATTGCTTTTCTGCATTTAAGGATTATTAATGTTTCCGGTTCATTTGCTATATATTATACTACAAAATAATATCAGTGTTCATTCCTGCTGTGCCAAATCCCCGTAACCTATACTACATGCATAGTTATATTAACATGAAAGCTCAGTTTTCCTGATTGCACTTCAAGATGGCCCAACCATATATAAAATATAAATGATCATAAATGCCGGCTTCAATTTGCCGGGCTCGACATGACTCGATATGACTTGGACCTGCACATTTGGGAGTGGACAATCAAGAAATGGTCAAAGGGCGAAAGTCGAAGACAGCTTTGCCTGACTGTGAGTTTTCTGCAGTTTATAATCTAGAACATCTACGACGAGAACCTCCTCAGTTGTAGAATCATCGGACAATGGCAAAATGATTCGGTGCAAGGCCTGCGAAGTGTTGCGTGGCCGTCATAACAGCGGGTGGATCCAGAAAGAGAGTTTGGCTTACCATTTGAAATCAGATGCACATGCCCGGTCCGTTCGTGCCCAGTGCGACAGGGAATTGATTCAAACAGCCAGGGAATGAGCAATGGAAGAAGAGAACATGATGGAACAGGGGATGGACTTTGTCATGTTACGCCCAACAGCGGCACCAGCTGCAGTTACAGCGCTGACACGAGTTCCGAGTACAGAAGAACAAGACATGTGGGACAATCATGCGTTGTACAACGAACACTTCGATGCTGGAATTGATCATGCAGCTGCTGCTGTCGATGAGAAGAGACGTCTGGAGAGAGATGCTAATAACTTCAATCTCTGGCACGGTGCAGATTATTTACCAGAAGAAGACCCGAATGACGGTGAACTACTGTTAGAGGAACTAGAACAAGATGACATATTGAACGAGTTGCTACGGAATGCTCGTCTGTCGTTTCACTTGCACCAGATTTATGAAGACACTGATATTTTCGGATCAGATCTGGACGCACCAGATGTAGCCGATATACTTGAAGAAGAGGTGCGAGGTCGCGCACAGCAGCCCAAGGCCGTCAATGGATGGTCACCATATGACTCTAAGACGGTAAGCCGTTGATTGATCAAAACCTATATACCAATTAACATTCCCTTGAAGATGTTTCTCCTCGATACGCTCGACAATCTTCCCAGGATGCGAGTTTCAAATTCGCTAATGAACGTGTTTCTCTGGATACTCCGGGAAGCAGGTGCTCGTGATGTCCCGTCTTTACACCATCTTCGACAGGTTCAGACCTCCCTCCGGAAATCGTGTGGTGTACCAACCACTCAATACAAGTCTCCTAAAGGCAACATTTACTCCATGAATGACCCACGCACTCTCATCGCTATGGTGAGTGGTCCAGCCATTTTTATGCGCAAATCTTAATACGTCTCGTTTACAGGATTGGGCCAATCCGTCGGTATGCGATCATATTTGTCGCTACCCAGTGATTCCGCCAGGTGGGATCATCTCTGAAGTTTACCATGCGCAAAAATGGCGGCAAGACGTTGATCGACATACACTAAGCCCGATGTATGATGCGGGCAGCCGCCATTATTATATTGATGAACTTGCTCATCTCAAGACTGGCGATTTTGTTATTCCGGTGCGGTGGCTGGAGGACACCAATAAAAATGTTTTTGCAGACGCCTTCGCTGTTGTTCTTGATGATCAGGTGTGGAGTTTTTGCCCATTCTTGCGTTTGATCTGAAACGTTGATCAAATTTATCTACACAGTTTGTCGCCAATGTTATCGACAGCAAAGTAATTCTAGTAAGGGTGTCAGACTTACAGGATAACTTTTTAGATTTGATAGACTCGAAACTGGTTCCAGCATGGAACAGTGAGTTGTTGTCACTCACTTTGTCAAGTCCGCTCACAATTAGCAGTTCAAGCCATTGAATCTGGACACCTGGCACATATGCCCAACCCTGATCGTGCATTGGCAGAAGGTGATCCCCTGTACACTAGTTGGATAGATGTCTTCGGAGATGATGTATCTGGAAATCAATCAAAGAATTGGAATAAGCACTGGAACACCTACATAAGCCATCGAAATTTACCGCAAAAGCTTCTTCAGCAAGAGTTCCATACGCACTTTGTCTCAACCTCGCCAGTTGCTAGTATTCCTGAGCAGTTTCATGGTATCAAACAGGTGCTCAAGTGAGTTTGGGTCATTGAAACATAGTTACGGGACTAAGGTATTATTTTCATGATTTTCCGATAGGTCAACCCACAAGAAGCCTGTTAAGGTTCGTCATGGGACGTCAGGACAGCAAATGCGGTTCAAGATCTATGCAAACTGTGGCCCAGGGGATAACCCTGCACAGAGTGAGATCTGCGGCCACATTGGTGGCAATGGAAACCATCCCTGCAGGAAATGTTTGGTTGGCGGGCCGCAAAAATATAAAGAAACTGATATGGGGTTTCACAGTCTCTTCGAGGTGAGCAGGATATTGTTACTTGTTATTGGAATGTACTGAATTGATCTATTCAGCCTGGCATTGCTCGCTCTGCTGAAGGTATCCTTGCCGATGTCAAATCCCAGGTTAAACTGGCCTGTCTGGGTGTCTCCCAAAATGTACAGAATCAGCAGACTAAGAATGGTGTTAAAGACAGTTACACCCAATTTTGGATCGATGACCTTGTAGCACGCACCCGAGTGTTGCGCAAGGACCATCCTGAACGAACTACAGCTGATATCCAAGCCGAACTGCTCACCTGGGTGCATGAGAACGAAAATGATATCTATAATCCATTTTTGACATTGGATGGCAAGTAATTCACCAGTGTAACACATAGCTGTTTATAACCTTTGTGTATTATCTGACAGGTTTTGATCCCACTATCGATACTCCTGTGGAGATCCTTCACACAATTCTATTGGGTGTTGTGAAATATTTATGGCATGGTTCGCATACACCGTGGACAGCTACTCAAAAACATACTTATTCAGTTTGTTTACAATCGACTGAACGATCTGGGCTTTCCATTCATGCCATCCGTGCTAATTACATTATGCAATATGCTAATTCGCTAATTGGACGGCAGTTTAAAACCATTGCACAAGTTAATGTGTTTCATGTCTACGATCTTGTAGATGAAAAGCAGTACCTCCTCACAAAAGCAGTGGGAGAACTTGCTGTGCTCTTGTGGGTGCCAGAAATACATAATATCAAGGAGTATCTTGTATGTGTACATTCAATGCACGATATTGTGTTCATATTCACTGATCACGATTTGTAGGCCGATGTTGAAGTTGCTGCTGCAAACGTACTCGACTTATTTGCAATGATCGATCCTTCAAAAATGACATCGAAACTCAAACTCCATCTTCTTGCACACTTACGAGCAGATGTCCTTCATTTTGGACCTCTTGTCGGTGTTGCAACAGAGACATTTGAGTGCTTTAATGCCATCTTTAGGTTCTGCTCTATCTTTTTGAATCATCTCGCCCCAAGTCGAGACATTGCTTTTCAACTAGCCAGTCAGGAAGTGCTCAAGCATCGGCTCACTGGTGGTTGGTGGCCAACGGAAGATGGAGAATGGGAGAGACCAGGACCATCTGTCCACAATTTTATTCATACTCACCCAACACTCCAAGCTCTCGTGGGTTGGACCAACACCGATCCACTTATTAATGGTAGAATCTATCTACTCCACCTCTCAGTTACTTATGATGTGCTTAGGTTCATTTAAACTGGAGCCCCTCAAACGAGGTACTAATAATAAGGTAGAAAGCCGAACATATATTACTTGGTCTCAGACCCAGGGAGCGAAGGCCCTGAATTGCACATCAGAAGACCCAGATTCACAGTGGATGCAGTGCAGATTTGCAGTTGCACGTTCCGAAGACAAGTGTTTCACAGGATCATGGATCTTTGCAAGATCGCCTTTGCATGTAAGCGTAATTTTATACCATAATGTCACTGGACTCATCTTCCTGATACTCTGTTTTAGAGTGGTGGTATAATTACTGGCCGCATTGTTGAAATTTTGGCAGACTCCATGGGGAAACGTGCAGTCATTGTACTTGATGTATTTCAAGTCCTTTCTACCCGACATGAAGTTTTTGGAATGCCAATGCTGGCTCGACGGCATGAAGAGACAACATATGTTGTTATTCCCTCTACTGTACATATGCCTCTATATATAATAATGCCTTTAAACGACTATGTACAGGGCACAGATTTCCTGTATAATGTACAGCATGACTGTCCTCTCGCAAAATGTACCGCATCGGGAAAGCAGCCATTAATGCAGGAGCGCGTCGAATCGGGTCTGGTCAAGACCTATATTGAACACCAGCCAATCGAATGCTTTGTCATTAACACACATGCGTTCCACAATGCACACCTCCTTCGCACAACCCTACCACGTTCTCTTGTTCTTCCTATCCCCCTTCATCAAGACCGGCGGGCGAAACACATTGAAATTGCGGTGAACCTTCGCATTGCACAAGAAACCAAGCGGAACACCACGAAAGTTCATGCAGCGCAGAAGAAGCTTGCGGCAGCAAATTCTGCGGATAATTCGGGTCCAGGATCTAAGAAACGGAAGAGAACGAGAGTGGAGGAGATGGATGGGTCAGCACAGAGCAGGGTGTTGGACAGCAGGCAGCAGGAAGTCTTCGAAGGTACAACGCACACTCGGCAGGGAAGCGAGTGAATGATTCACCATGTCTCTCACCCGTTCTCTTCCCAGTCTCCCATCCAATACAGTCACGATGTTCAACTTGACGCTGAAGTTCGTCCAGTAGCTTTCTTGCATAACAGATGGTTTTTTTTGTTGAATCACGCTCAGTAATCGCCTGCCCACGCCCTCCATTTATATTTCTAATTTAGAGCGCTGTTTTTGTTGTGCTCGAATATTACATCCTTATTCCGGAATCAGATTTAGAATGCAATTAGAATGTACTTAAATTGTTGAAACGCTGATGTGCCACAATATTATATAACGATCAAAATTTGCTGATGTCATCGCGAAACCCTTCACTGGCAACCACCATGCACAAGAAAATCCTTCGCAAGTTATCTTCCTACCTTACTAAGAACGAGTCCTCCAATGATACCCAACATAATGACAGCCCACTCGACATTACACTTAATAACAACCCACCCAGCGACACCCCTCTCGACGGCACCCAATACAACAACACCCTATCCAATGATTTCCCATCCAACGATTCCCCATCCAACGACACTACAGAACCGATGAATATCCTTGCATTCCGCACCATTACAACAATGCTTTCCAAGATCCAACAGGCACAGGCATTCCGAGTTGCCATTGCAATGCCTATTACGGATGACAAGGCGCGCCGAGAGCTGAAAATACTCAACGCTCTCGCTACTGTCTTGATTATCAATAACGACGTCATTTCAGTTGTATCGAATCATGATGATTCTGGAAAACTCGAGGTTATTGCTTGCACTCGTCTGCTTGATGAGAACCGACTCATTATCCCTCAGTCCCCAAATGTTATTGACCAATTTTGGCGGTTTTTTGCCAACAAGAATCCATGCAGAGATGACCCAGCACCTGCCACACCCATCATTACTCCCATCATCATCGAGCCGACAGTCCCGACAGGCCTCAACCCTAACGATCTAGAGGAGCTGAAAACATACGTTGATAAGCAGTGGTCAGTGCATCACAATAACTTTGCCGTAGCACATACCCACATCATATGTAATAGGAGTCACCCAACACTTAACACACACATATGGATTTTGAGCAAGCTCCTTCTCATGCCGGAACCTCACGATCGCCTTCTACGCCATGTTATCGCCACTTGCTACCCAAGGATGCTTCGTCGAATTCGTCATCCGACTCTGTTGAAGCCCTATCTCGTTTCCCTGAAAGCAGTAACAGCCTTCTCGTTTGTCGAACCTGATCAGCACGAGGAACCAAACCCAGCAGCAATAGAGAGTGATCGGCTGCTGCTTTCCAAGTTTCTATCTGCAGCCGCACCCAAGCTCCGCACCAAACTTCTGATGATAGAGGAGCAAATAGCATTAGTTGAGGCCGAGCAGCCATTCAAGCTCTACACCAAAGAGACGTGCATGGAGTTTCATATGCTCTTGTGTGAGCTCCTCGAACACTTTGAGACAGCCGTAGCAGCTGTGTCGGACTCCCGGGCAAGCGGGGAAGCTCCGATCGAGGGATCAGATCTGTTTAAAGCCCATGCAGTCGCCGTCCTGTTGACTGGATACGCTCTCCAGCAGATAGCCAGGGGTTCCGCGATCGAGACACACCTGAAAACAATCGCACCTTTACTTCGTGACCACCGCCGTGCCCAGGTGGATGTGAAGGCGAACGCAGAAATGAGCGATATGAAAATCAGTGAGGAGCGTGATGTTGATCTCGAGGGAGTCCAACCAACTGTCCGGCAGCCTGATGGTGTGCAGATGCCCCTGTGGAAGTCGTACAGGGATTGGCTGAGGCTAATGGTGGTCCATTTCGATGCCATTGAGATTCTTGTTGCCTATATGAATCACAAAGCAACCAGCCCAGCTAATATTGATGCTGATGCTTCCAATATGAAATTCAGTGATCTGAAGTTGCTATCACCGCAACTTAAAATGGATTGATTGAAGGTGTGTCATGAAGAACTCACAGATCTTCATTGCCGCAAAGTCTACAAACTTGTAGAACTTCCACCTGGCCGTAAAGCCATATCAAACAAATGGGTTTTCCTCATCAAAGCCGATGAGAAAAAACAGGCCCAACTTGTAGCCAAGGGCTATTCACAAGTCAAAGGCGTCAACTATGATGAGATTTTCTCACCAGTTGTGCGCTATGAAACTGTTCACATCGCTTTCAGGCTTAGTGCTCTTGAAGGCATGTACATGACAGGTTTCAACATCAAAGCAGCTTTCCTTTATGGGAAACTTGACGAAGAAATATATATGAAACAACCTGAAGGCTTCATTCTCAGTGCTCACTGGCAAAGAACACTTAGTTATGGCGCTCCAGAAAGCGCTATATGGCCTTAAACAAGCCACTTTAGCCTGGTGGAAAGAACTTGAAGTGTTCATGAAAACTCAGGGGTTTCATCGTGCCTATGCAGATGCAGGCATTTTTATCTACAAAGATAAATGTGGCAGAATTGTTATCGCCCTTGTTTACATCGACAATGATCTGTTTATGGGGACAGACAAATCTCTCGTAGATAAAAAGAAACAAGTGTGCCTTGAGCACTGGGAATGTCGTGACACAGGCGAAGTCACCAAATTCCTTGGCATCCATGTCACAAAAGAAGCAAGCAAAATAAAGCTCGATCAGTGGAAGTACCTGAAAAAGATACTTGATCGCTTTAACATGACAAATGCCAAAATTGCACAAACTCCACTGCCTGCGGGATATAACCCCACAGCAAATAATGTGACAGTCAACCCGACCTTATGCCAAAAATACCAAGCTGTGATCGGATCACTATTGTATCTGATGCTCGGTACAAGACCAGACATAGTTTACGCTGTGATGAAAATGTCTCAGTTCTCAGCTAATCCCAGCCAAGAACATCTAGACAAAGCAATGCACATTATGCGCTACCTATTCAGAATGCAGAATTACGCAATTGTCTATGATGGCCAAAAATCTGAGAGCCTTATTGGCTATACAGATTCTGATTGGGCTGCTGATACAATCAAGCACCGATCCACAACTGGCTTTTTCGCTACACTTGCCAGTGGCATAATTTGTTGGCAATCACGCCTACAAAAAACTGTAGCTTTGTCATCCACAGAAGCTGAATATATGGCTCTTTCTGACACTTCACATCAGATCAAGTGGATACAGTCCTTACTCGGTGAACTTGGATATAAATTGAAGGGCATACCAATATGCACCGACAACCAAGGATCAATTTTCATTGGATCCAATCCAGTTCAAGAATGACAGACAAAACATATCGATATCTGCTACCATTATGTACATGACTGTATCGAGTCAGAAGACATTGAGGTCTTCTTCTTAGAAGGAAAAGAAAACCTGGCTGACATGTTCACAAAGAACCTTGGCACCATACCTTTTCTTAAATTTCGAAATTCACTCAGAATCACCTTCAAGCCAAGTTGAATGCAAAAAACAGCAGTACAACTTGTGGGGGGGTGTTGAAATCGGATATTCCTAAACTCCTCAATTATGTAATACTAGGATATTACTTTATCTCTTATGAGACATATGCATTGTATATACTACAAATATGCACACATAGATACACATGTAGAATATGTATATAAACCCATGTATCTCTCCAATGTCGAATAAGAGAGTCTTCCTCTTACCACCACCTTCTGTAGTATACTCATAAGCTCAGCTCCACACCAAGGTCAGTAGCTCAGAGAGCACTTCTACTGCTATGTAGGATATGCTGCTTCTACAAATACAGCATTGTCTTATACCTTTTTTGATATGCTTTGTAAAGCTCTGTCCATATTATGAAACCAATTTGGCATCTAGGTCATCACGAACCCCTGCCTGCCATAGTAACCTGCCCACCACTGCTCAAGCCCATGCCAGTGCAAGCCAAGGCTCATCCTGGGCTGACAATCTCCTTGGCTTCTGGAGCAGCAGTCACAATCAAACCCAATGCAATAGTCTTGAAAGTGAGGTGGAAACATACATCTTAGACTCCTGAATAGGTTCCAATTCTGTGACATTCTGGCAGGTGAGTGATTTGGATTTGATAATATTCCATACTGATTGTATGTTTAGGAGAACCAGCTGCGATATCCAACAGGATTCTCAGCTGCAATGGACATATTACCCATTCAAGCCTCTGCAGTCCCATGTGAGCGAGTATTCTCTTCAGCCAAGGAAACCATGATGTTACATTGAAGGAGCTGGATTGGACCTGATCTCATGGAAGCCTTGCAGATGCTGAAGTTCTCACTTAGAAATGGTAGATCTTTAGATTTTACTGCTGGTACTACAAAGGAGGAGTTAGAAGCCTTGGAGATGGAAATGCGGGTATTCCAGATGATACTGGCACAGCATCTGAACATGTGATTTTGTTATATTACCAAATATGGACTTATTTATTTCTGAACCACGGCTTAGCCCTGAGCCGAGCTCGAACCAGTTGCTGAAGCTGGACCTGACGCAGCTTGCTCAGCTTCGGAGCCACATAATTCCTAAAATGGCCAAAGCCAAGCCGAGCCAAGCCAAGCCGAGCTACGGCAACACTGAAAGTCACATGACAAAACAAAACAGAAATAAATTCAAATAATAGGCAGATTATGAGCTTCTCCAATGTGCATAGATAGCTTAAAATCTGTGGGGAAGACCGACAATATATAGCAAGTACTCAAATACTAAATTTGGCAGTGGTGCACTCATGGGACAGGGTGGGACAGGTGGGACAGGTGGGACTCACAGGAATTTCCAATACCCTGATTTTCTGGAACTCCGAGTCATAAGTTTTCATCTAATCGTGCATGGATACGAGGTGAATTCAATTTGTGATTCGTGGTCCCGACATTCCTTCCGATGTACGTCCATGTTGAAGTCGAACGACGACAACTCTGAATTCCTTTGAGGATACATGTCGAATAAGCAATGGAGTCCTCTCAACGCCCTTTTCAGCTTGTGACTCGTTTGCTACAAAACTACATACACACATACCCCATGTTCCTTCCGACGTCACCAAGGACTTGATTGCTTCATTGAGGGGACAGTCACAATCCTGCGTCGGGAGCGTGTTGCGGCAATCAGCGAAAGATAAGCCATTTACAGAATAGAGTCGCTCCTATATAAAGCCAATTCACATACTTTGACGCGCCACTCACCCCGCTTTCATCCCAATCTTAACTATGTACT
>QMFE01015189.1:0-11161 GCA_003314665.1 Tricholoma sp. MG77 | reverse complement strand
CTGGCTGGACAACCACCCCACTGAGGCCGTGCTTGTCTCCATCAACTTTGAAGGCGGCACTGGTACGCCCAATGATGCACAGCTCCAGACCCACCTGTACGATATCTTCAATGGCGCCCTAGCGAAGCGGTACTGGCTCCAGAATAACGGCACTGTGTGTTATTTCCTTTATCATTTCGTCTCGTAGCTCTCTCAGCTTGTTTTCTAGCTCGGCACACTTGGGGAGGCCAGGGGCAAGCTCACACTCTTGCAGAGGTTCGACTATACCCTCCTTTCGCCTCAGGACGACAAGCGGATCGGAATCCACCTTAACAACTGGCTGGACAACTATTGGCCTTCATTCCAGCTTAAATATAACCCGGCGCAGAACCAGTTCGCTTTCATTGAAGTTCGTCCTTTCGATTTTATTCTACACATTCTTCCATTGTGGCCATATCCAGGATTACTATGAGATGGGCACCAACGCAGGCACGGAGGAGAATATCATTTGGAAGTACAATGTCACCTCGGCACATATCGATAAGGCGACGGGGAGCAACCCTGACCAGCTTTATATCTCCTTCGCCAGCGCCGAGCACAACTCTGCCACCCCTCCTGTTAATCCTCATGTGTGTTGTTGATGGGTTCCCACTTACCAAAGTTAACCTAACATACTACATAGACCATGGCTATGGGCAATGGGACGAACATCCCGGGTGTGAACCACAAACTTCTCCCGTTCTTACAGGCTCGCAAGGGCAAACGTGTGGGGATAGTCTGTGCGTTTTGTTTCGACATGATAATGATTTCCGTGTATTCAACTAATCGTCCTACTCTATATTACAGTTCTTGATTTCTATGACACGGTCCCCGGGCTTGTTGAAGCTGTGATTGGGCTTTGAGGAGGAGCGAAAAATTAAATGATAATTATGGAGGACTCAAATGGACTCCATATACTAATTGATAGACAGTGACCTACAACCGGTCGGCTACACTGAGTAGGTATAATAACCAATAGCCTTGCATCACTTGTGTATTTTCAACTCGTCACTTCACTACGTCGGCGCCTACTAACGTACAAGAAAGTCATGACTCACCACCGTTCTGCAGTGAACGGAGATCAGATGCTTGAATGGAGATGCAGTGGTTGTAGGAAGCTTCGGTGCCTAAAGACAAAGACCTGACGTTTCGCTCAGTACGGCCGGACGACCTAGTACTCATTAATTTCACCATCTCGAAGACTTGAGTTGTCATCTAGTTCGCCTCATTCGCCGACGCTGCCGTCAGATACAGCGTGTTCGATAATCAGAGGCCCAAATCATAGATGAGATTATGTAGTAGGCAATCCGAGTCAAAGGAAATAATCTGGCGTCGTCATAGGCATGAAATCTGAGTGGCACAGACTTATTCACGAAGGAAAGGCAACCAGAACCCTACCGTGACGCCGATGGCGTTGTTCAGATACCGGCGATGTAAGGTTTAAGAGAGCCAGATAGCATGACTACCGCCAGCCATACACTCCCCGCTCGTAGCTTCAAGTTCTTCCTCCGTTCGTTCCTTTGCTCGCGGATGCGGCCATCCAACAACCTCCTTCACACCACCGGTACCCCACCCATCCCACTCCAGTATCCGAACGCCGCCGCCCCCTTCCAGAGACGCAGCGTGGTCGTCATCATCCGTAAGCACAATCCACACACCATAACCTTTTCTATCATCGCTAGGAAAAGATACAGATTTCGACAGCAAATCAATAGCATGTGCCTTGCCTCCCGACGTCGGCGCCTCATAGCGTTCTTCCATGTCGTCGGAGAAAAGTCCATCCGCATCGAGGGGGAAGACGGTGACCCACCCACGAGTGGCGGTTGTGGACCCGCGGGTAGTGGCGAAGAGCGCACGGGGGGTAGGCTCGGCTTGCGTTGAGGGAACGAGGAGAAGTGTGTCACCTCGGAAGTGGGGTATTTGCAATTGAGAAGTGTTTGGTGGGAGAAGAGAGCGCGAGGAGATGTGGGAGAGGGAGTTTGGAGTTATACGGTAGGCATCGATGAGGTTTGCTTCAACACGTTGGCAGATAAGTCAGTCAGACCTGTAGGAGGTAGAACGAGAATACGCACTATGCTCGGTTATGCAGTACAGGATCCTTCCGTTGGGATGGATTTTCACATGTCGAGGGCCGTCATGAGCGTCAAGACCCCGAGGAGACAGATTAGAGGATACATGCGTGAGGATGCCTGTGTCAATGTCGCGTGTGTACATTTCGATGCGGTTTGTTCCGAGTACGGGGACAAATACATGGTTTGTCGGAGAGTTTAATTCAACTCCATGGGATCCGTAGCGCTGATTCGACGAAGGAGGAGGGTCAGGTCAATGGGAATGGGGAGGAGAAGCATACTAGTACGTGCAAGGGCAACACGTGTTTTATCCGCCAATTCAAGTTTATCTTCGGGTACGAAGAGGATTTGTTGGATTTTATTGCCAAATCCGCCCGTTGCTTCGTCGATCTGGTGAACTTCCCCTGTCGGGCCTCCCGCTGAGTAGATATGCGTATACGGAGGTGGTATCGATATATATGACGACGTTGCCGCTATAGTACACTACATTGTCAAGTCGCCCTTACACGTATAAAGAAGATATACACACTGATGGGTACGTTATTGATATGACTTACTCTCCACGGATTGCCTTCAGGGCGTTCAATTGCCCAACTGGAAAGCACAGGTGGGAGTGCCCAACTTGTAGTATACGCGCGGTCCTTTCTTGTGTTCGTTGCTAGATATTGATGTGGCCCAAAAGCGTCAATTGTCTGTGCCCAAGAAATTGTACGATGAAGCGGGGAGAATGCCAAAAGAAACAAGGATAAGGAACGGAATGAACCTGATAAGATATAGTGGATTGGTGGAACTTGCGTCGTTGCGTTCAACGACGTAGCAAAGATAACTTGGGGCGCAACTTGAAGTTCCTGATGCATTTGAATGGTCAGACTATGAACTCCGTCTGCTCCGAGCCAAGATCCGCGGGCGGAGCCTCCACTCGTTTGAGAAACTCCTAAATGGCTTCACATCATCCATATTTTCTGCCTACTTCCAATTAACGATGACCACGTTACGCATACTTCTCGCTTTCTTCGCATGTGCAGTTGCAGCCCACAAGGAGCCCAAGAATCCACAGGAGATCGAGGTTCAGAGGGCATTACAAGCTGCAGCGTATCATGTTCGCCCATTCAAATATAGTTTATAACTAGTTCTAACGTCTAATATGACTAGTGTGCACCAGCAGTGGCACAATTCACTGCATCTCGGAAACGTTCCTGGGCGCAGAAGGTCTTGGCTGGGCAGCCATCTCTGCCTAGCTACCAACACCTGTTCTCCTCAGAATCGTATGAGGATAGCGCTATCGATGCAGCTGACGAGGACAAGCAATTGCTTAGTTGTGCCCCTGTGGAGTCCCCACATATCCAAAATAATACCTGTGTCCTGGCGCCGGAGGTGACCGAAGGGCCTTATCATCACATCGTAGGTCACCCAATACGACAGAACATTGCGGAGCTGCAGGATGGGCTTCTTCTCGTAAGTATCTCATCGGAAAATAAACTTGCGGAACTTACGATAAACCCACAGCTCTTAGACATTGGCGTGATTGACGTCGAAACATGTCAATCTCTACCTAATGTCCTTGTCGACATCTGGCAAGCGAATTCCACGGGATTCTATGCCGGTAATCCTTGTATCATCACGCACTTTCTTTTATCACTTAATCCTATACATAAGGTCACCCGTTCCCTCGCCCGGACCTCATTGATGAAAAGCCACAGGTCGGGGGTAAACGTGCTGGTCTAAGGACCGCATACCCGCGCACGCTGCACGAGGAGACGTTCCTACGTGGAGCGTGGCCGACCGATCGTAGAGGCGTTGCACAATTCACCAGTGCGTTGTCCTTATGTGTCTTTTCTTGAATCGATAGACTCATTCTCGATCTTGTATAGCCATCTTTCCAGGATATTATACAGGACGTGCAACACACATACACACGAAGGTATACCCTATGTGGAAAGTGCTACCCAATGGCACATTCACGTCGAGCCACCTCGCACATGTCGGACAATTCTTCTTTGATGATGAGATAAATCTGCGTATTGACAATGTGCGTATGCCTTACACTTTGATCACCCATATCTCTCTTATCTAATCACTTCTTTTTTTGTCTTTGCACTCATTTACAATCGCAGATGCACCCTTACATCACTAACCCTATACGGGACACGTACGGGCGTACACGCAACTGGCGCGACTCGCTCAATATATTTGAGGATAGCCACGGACCTGAAGGGAAATACAATCCAGTGTTCAAACTCGACCTCCTCGGCGGGGTGCTCTCGCAGGGTTTGATTGGGTATATTACGATGGTAATTATTCCTGTTCTTTATGTGTGGAGTGGTGGTCCTGATATGTCGGTTAGGGTGTGAATGCCAGTGCTTCGTATCCGGAAGGACGGTGATCATTAAACAATATCCCTTTCCGGAGGAGGGGCTACTGTGATGGGTTTCATGAAGACGTATAGAAGTTGTCCTCCTGTATGTCCGTGGCTCTTTTGTATTAACAGTTTAGGAGAAGAACTGACAGTGACGAATGGATTGAACGTTTGAGGTCTGTCTATAATGATCCACGTCCAACTTGGTGCGTCACAAGAACTCATTGCCAACTTTTGAAGTTGTTTATCGACGACCACCCACTTGAGTCTTGAACAGCTTCTGGCACTGGCAGAGTAAAGTTGACTATTGGCCATACAATTGCGCCATGGCGCGAAGACGCGTATTCCAATCCAGCGGTTGGCCTCAGTCCTAAGGTGCTAGTGTTTTACAGCTGGAATAATAAATGATGGTTGAATCAGATGCTCGTCTAAGTACGCATTCAAAGCAACGGGTTAAGTAATAAGAAGGGGACACAACGGGGTTACCATGGAACATGTACGTGATATGGTTTGACGATCCCGGGCCGAACATCCATCATTTTAATTGGTTATTCTTCTGTTCCCCACTGGGCCGCAGCGCTCAACAGCATCCATCAATACCACCCACGACTCTGTAACACACAATGTCCTCTGATGAAGACGGTGAGAACTCTCAGCAGGGCCGCCCCCCAAGGAAGAGGAGGGTCCAGCGCGCATGTGATACTTGCAGACGAAAGAAAAGTACGCTGTCAAACTCTCAGGCTGTTCAACTTCCATTGCGTTATTGACTTACTATTCAGCTCGATGTGAGGATGATGAGGTCGTACCCTCTCAAAGTTCCAATTGATAAACAATGTCCTCTGCAGGTAACGGGGGGCCCCGATGCTCAAATTGCATGTCATTCAACATTGAATGCACTTATCTAGAAGGGAACAGGGTACGGGAACGACAACTCAGATTTTTGCGAAAACTTAATCGAGTATTGGTAGAAACATGAATTGTCGAAAAGGTGAGTTGAAGTATAGTGCATCTGCCGATGGAAATAATGCGGTGAGGCTATGACCAGATACATAGAGGATTTGGAGAATTGTTTAAAAAAAATGGAGAAAATGTTGCATAAGGTTCGAGTTCGTGTTAGATCTAGTTTCTCAACTTTACCGTCCGCAACAACAGCTCTGTCCAGGTAGAGATATATTGAAGGACCTCGACGCACATGGGGGCCTTGATACAGGGCATAGTGTTAGTGCGAAAGAGATCACCTCGACGCAACTCATTCGCAGTTTGGGAAACCCAGTAGCACCGCTAGACGGTCTACACGACCACGATTTCATCCAGGTGAACAGCCATGTTGACCAGTTGGAGCACCTACCTACAAATTCCGCCAAATCCAAGTACTTCGGGAAATCGAGTGAGGCAATGCTGGTAATCACCGCCCTTAATATCAAGCGTGAGCATTCCAGACCGCAAGTAACGCGGGGAATTCTTGATGCTAAACGTCCAGAATTTTGGACAACGTTGCCGGTTCGTTATCCCCACTTCCAAAGTTCCCGATTTTTACTTAGGGTGATCATCAGTGGGAGGAACTCTCAAGCCAAGTCGAGTTCTCGTCGTACTCCTTCCCAGTCGACGACCTCCTTCACACTCTCATAAACTTATACTTTGACCATCTCCATGTGTTCCTACCTCTTCTCCACCGACCCACGTTCGAAAGATCTATCACTGCTGGTCAGCATTTAGTGGACTCGGGCTTTGGCGCAGTTGTACTTGTCGTATGCGCACTCGGGTCGAGGTATTGCCAGGACCCACGTGTCCTCCTCGACGGTGTAACATCATATCACTCTGCTGGATGGAAATGGTTCAACCAGGTAATATTGATGAAGACAATGGTTATTATCCCACCGACATTACATCATGTACAGTTCTACTGTGTAAGTGATTTTGGTCTACTTACTGAAGGCTTCCAGTGTATGTGCTCACAATAGGCTAACACAGTTATCAGTGCAGTATCTTCAAGGATGTTCAGATTCACAGAAATGCTGGGTCATGACTGGGATTGGTGTCCGGATGGTCCAAGATGTCGGCGCTCATCGGAGGAAATACAATTTAGATAGTATGACTGTCGAAGATGAAATGTGGAAGCGCGCCTTTTGGTACGTTCCGTTTCTGTCACCGGGCTGTTCTTATATAGTGATACCTTCACAGGGTTCTATTCTGTCTAGATCGTCTTACCAGCTCATCACTTGGACGCCCCTGTGTTCTTTATGGTGAAGAGTACGCAATTGTTATTCTCTGAAATATTGTCATGTGGCTAATATACTTCATAGTTTTGACATCGATCTCCCTGTTGAATGTGATGATGAGTACTGGGATCATCCAGACCCCGCAAAACGGTTCAAACAACCGCCGAATAAACCATGTTCGGCCACAGCCTTCGTTAACTACATAAAACTCCTCCAGATTCTAGGGTCCTCGTTGTGCACTATCGTATGTCGATGATTTCTCTCGCAGCGTTAGGTGATCCGCTGACATAGCGCTAGTATTCTATCAAAAAATCGAAGTTCTGGCTGGAGTTTGTTGGGGTTCAAGGGGAACAACATATTGTTGCAAAGCTGGATTCCGCCCTTAATAAATGGGAGGATTCTATCCCTGATCATTGTTCGCCTCCTTTCCTTTTCTTGTGTATTATTGATTCGAATTCATGCATAGTACGGTGGGATCCCGATCGGGAGGATAAGATATTCTTCAACCAAGCCGCATGGTTGTATTGTACTTACTACTACGTTCAAATCATCATCCACAAACCCTTTATTCCATCTATTGGCAAACCCTCTCCCTTGTCATTCCCATCACTCTCAATCTGTACAAATGCCGCCCGGTCCTGTAGCCACATTGCTGACTTGCAAAGCCGCAGGGGAGTGACGACATGTCAGCTTCATGTAGGCCATTCCTTAATATCTGACGGTCTAATGCACTGAATTTAACGTACAATTTCAAGGTCCCAGTGTTCATGTCAGGAATCGTCCTGCTTTTAAATATCTGGAGCAGGAAGCTGAACAGTTTGTCCACTGATCCAGCGAAGGAGATGGCCGATGTATATCGGTGTATGCAGATTCTTAAGCAGTGTGAAAGTCGGTACGTGGAAGTCGAATGTTTATCGTCGTGTACCACTGAACACAAATTTTAGATGGCATCCTCCTGGCCGCTTGCGGTAAATCCTTGTACATAGCAGTGTATTCGTAACTCATTCTGGTCTCCAGTGACATATTATGCGAGCTGGCGTTTGTTGGTGACTTGCCACTTCCGAATGCCACACTAGTGACACCACTACACTCGAATAAACAGGATGGCCCAACAATCCCCCCGCTAAGTGCTGGACATCCTAATATCCCGTGGCCTTTGAATATTGATGGTTCACATAATGTAAAAGAAGGCATGGTCCAGTCGACCTTATCTGCAGAACCCAATAGCCAATCACAGGAAGGGAGTTGTTATTCCCTGCCTATATACAGTGAGGAGCTAGGGCACCCACCTGTGCATGGCCAAGTTGCATTTTCGCCTCAGAACCAGTCCCTGCTAAACATCGTCAATCCCCCATATCAGAATCACATTACCACACATGACATCTCTACACCCGACGTGTCGGGATCCACCAGACCTTTTCACTCTTATTCCTCAACATACGGCACTGTGGGGGGGTCTTCGTTATCCACGGATGGGCTTGCTTTGGATTCTGTAGGCTTGAACTACACCTCGTTTGTTCCAGAGCTCTCTTTGTCTTCAAGCCCCCTCTCGGGTTCGATGGTCTTTAATGTAGGCTCAGATTCAACAGGGTTTAATCTCCACCAAATGCATACCTCAGGAGAAGGGATCCCGGATTTGGCGAATGCACCAGCCATGACTGATAGCAATGTTCTAGCGATGTGGTCCAATGCTCCAAGCGGTTTCGAGTACGTCGGGTCTTCTTCACACGTCCTTGTCACTAAATTAATTCCAGCCTGGACGGATGGGAGGCTTACATCAGTAGCGTTAGTGAATACATGCAAGGGCAACCATCCAATTAGGCATCTGGGATACCTAATGTATGAGTAAATTTTGAAACAAAGTGAGTTTGTTCTTTCTGGATGTTTTTCTCCGACATATTTACATGCTCATTTTAGGAACTGGATATCATTCTATATTCTATACATTCAGATAAGTATATTACCGTGAAAAGCTGTCCAGCATATCCAGGCTAGATCTTCATATTGGGCGCCATCGGCGGATGGGTTTTCCACCAAACGAGCGTCACCACTCCCAATCTTGCGAATTGATTCTTGTAGAATGCAGGGACAAAAATGTCCGTCACAAACGGGTATGTAATATCAATGAAGTCACCGTGAGTACAGATGAAGCCATCCAGACACTTTTATTTCCCTATACCTTACACAAACCGTAAAAATCCCACCTCTCGCTACCCACCCCGGTGCGAACGATGAAGAGATCATTAGGATCATACTTACTTTTGATCTGGCTCAGTCGAGCATAATTGGATCCATAAAAGACATTCTGAAAATCCCTTTCAAGCACATCTGCTTCGTTGGAGTATGCTGCGCCACGTGGACCAGCAATCTTTTCGAGGATTGACAACTGTTTATCCCTGAACACATTTTCGATGGTTCGGACATCCTGGATAGATCCGCTGTCCTTCCACGTGTTAAAAATATCCACCTGGCAACAAATTATAAATGGATGTCTCGTTTGCTAAATAGATGTAGGACGCACATGAGTCTTTGCTGTTCTCCATGCAGGGTTTACAGCAGATGGGATATGAGGGTATTGCGCGACCTTCCCTGAGAGTCAGCACAGTAAGATCGCGAGGAATTTCCTTGAGCCGACAAGGGCCACTGCACAGAGGTAACGTACCGCCTGCCACGAGATTGCCATGAATTCTATAATGTCATTCAAAACACAGATGGACAAGATCATACAAATACGTACGATGGCGTCCCAACATCAAGGAGTTCCTTATATGTTTGGCCGACTAAGATGGGATTACGATAAACACTTGCAGGAATAAGCCGAGAGCCTAGGACTGTGTTGGTGGCAACCACATTGTCGGTGAACAATAATGCTTTGTTGATGCTGAGGGAAGACACCTGAGATTGAACAACGGCTCCCGTGGCGGTGGCCTCGTCAATAAAAGGAAGCAGCCTAGCGGAAGCCACAGATGTCGGGGTATTTGGGAAATATGTGCGAATTGTCATGAAAGGACCAGTTGTCCCAGCGCTCGCCTGGAAATACTGACCGGGGTGTAGATCGTCATAATCGAAAATATGTCGAGCGTGAGCTTCCACGACTTTCCCCATCATAGCCGTAGATGTCGTAGTGATGGTGATGTTAGAGAATGTAGCGTTGAACGTGGGGAATGTCTGAAAAGTTGCAGAGACTATGACGCCCCAAGAACCTGCACCTCCGCCGCGGATAGCCCAAAATACTACACTTGTGTTAAATGCATAGGTGGACTGATCGAACTTGCACTCACGATCTGGATGTTCAACCTCATTAACTGTGACGAGCGAGCCATCAGCCAAGACTACGGTAAGTTCTGTCATGACCATGAGTTCCCAAATAGAATACATGTGGATAGCGGCAACTAACCAAGGCAACTATCTGCAGCTAGCCCTAGAAGAGGTGAGAGTGCAGAGTGACCTCCACCTTGAACGAATCCTCCGGCGACGGCGACGGTAGCGGCAAAGCCGCCGATGTAAATCTTACCCTGATCGCCTGTGGCAGTATACAACTGACTTAAATTTACGCCGCTGCCAACAGTCACGGCTGTTCCTTTGCTTTTACCGTCGACAACGAAATTGTCTGTGAAATTGATATTTTGAAGCTTGTGTGTATGGATGAGGAGGGAGTTTTTGACTGTCGAGCGACCAAGGAAATCGTGTCCAGAACCTTTCACGGCGAGACGGATTCGGTAAGACTGTGCAAATTGTACTGCTTTCTATTGCCGGAGAACATGAATGAAAGAGTACTGTACAAGAATATTCCCTGCGCTTACTTGTATGTCGCTCGCCGATTCCGCTAAGACGGCAAGCAACGGAACATTGCCTTGACCGCAAACCGGACTGTTCCAGAGGCAAAGAGAAGGAGGATTGGAGTCAAAGTCCTAGATGAACAGATCAGCAAGCTCAAGAGTAACAAGGGGAATTGGAGCGTACATCCTCCCAATTGACCTGTATCCCCTTGTCAGGTAACATGAGCATTCAAGGCGGAAAGAGCTTACTTGGTTCATCGCGCCAGGTATATTGTTAACTCGGAAGGTTGAACTGGTCCATTGCACAATTGTGCAATTATTGATCTGACAGTATTTCGCTGAGGGTACCACAGGAACGAGTTTTCCGCCAATGGAAGTGTTCAGAGCCGCCCACTCTTCGTTTGAAGGAAACCCTAGATCACCAGGGACATTGCGGCAGGTGGAAGCGGTGACAACAGGAAGTCCGAAGTGGAAGAGAACGAGGAGAATCATGAGGAATGCCGGCATAGCGCCAGTCAACCCACAGCTTCAACACGCTCACTTTATGTATGCACATGTGATAGTATGAGGCTGAGTTGGCCTTCCATATCCCACACTAACGTCGCAGGTCAATCTATCGGAGTCCGTGATCGGGATCAACGCCCACTGGCATCAGAATGTTCCAGATGACAGGTATATGCTAAAGCAAATTATAGTCTTGGAGAAGAGGATTTGGATATT
>QMFE01015155.1:552-13423 GCA_003314665.1 Tricholoma sp. MG77 | reverse complement strand
CTGTTTGGAGATGTTCAAGTTGATGAGAAGCCGTCGAATTGTGGCGACATAACTTACAGATGAATGTGCGTGAACCCAGTAAGTACCCCATTGGCCTGATGAGTTTATGGGAACCACATAATCAAACTGTCCACCTGGTGGGATACCGCTGTATAATGGCATAGGCTAAATCGTTCACTATTTAAAGACACGAATTACCATTCGGATACTCCTTGAGCACCATCCATCCACGACGAGGAGTTAAAAAACATCCCATGGTGATGGAGAGTGGAAGGCTGGTCCAAGGAATTTTTGACATGGACTACAAGTGAATCGACAGTAGTATGCACGTCTACTGGGGGCGGCCTATAAGATTCGAGTAAGTATAGAGTCAATCAAAAAAAAATACACATGCGGGGGAACCCAGACTTACGGCCACGTTCCATTTACGCCAATGACTCGGCGTTCAAAAAGGCCGTCAGGATTTGCATTCTCAACGTAAGTGAGGTTCCACCACAATTCCTGTACTCCGGCAAGAACGGGTGTCGCGACCACTAGCAGGACAAGGAGAAAACACCAGCATTGCACCAGTTTGGAATTCATAGGGAAAAAGATAGGTCACATTAGAAAGCCTCGTAGACACCATCTTTTATGGGTATCAGGGACTCGCCGGAGGTTGGAAATATTCGATCGTTATCTGATAAATCATTCATCAGGGGGAGATCAACTGAAAGATTGTCATCATTGAACGACTTTCAAGTTGGATGCTCGGGCCGTTGCCGTTGTGCAAAAACGCACCAACGCCACATCGATGCCCTGAGTGCTGAGATCTTGTCAGAATAGGAGCACGGCGACTTGCTGTCCAACTTCTAGGTGGAGTACAGGCCAGTCACGACTGAGTCCGAAAGCTGACGATGGGAATCCTCGAGATCTTATCAGATTGGACCCCAAAAGTGACAATCTGATAAGCAATGGTTGCAATCTGATAAGTAGCTATTTCTGTAAGCGGTCGCACTAGCATCAGATGGCCCGGGCCTGAAAGAAGTTATATGTAGTACCGTCGTATCAAATGTAACGCACTCCCTATCCCATCGTCCGACCTTTTCCTGGTTCCCTATGGGAAAAAACCTGTTTTCTGTCCCAATCTTCTTCATTGTCTTTCGCGAGGCCCTTGAAGCAGCTATCATCGTTTCCGTTCTTCTAGGTCTCGTCGAACAAATTGTACAAGACGATCCTAGTACACTGACTAACATCCCTCAAATCGCTGCGGATGATAATAAGGATGTCTCCCTGTCCAGCCCGGTCTCCTCAGATCCTGAAGTCCGCATAATTCATAATCGTCGCCTCATTCGAAAATTGAGAATTCAGGTAACCATTTTTTGCCATGTCATACGAATCTTGTCTAATTGTTTGCAGATTTTCTTAGGTGCTGGTCTAGGGTTTCTTATCGCATTATCCATCGGTGCTGCGTGCGTGGTCTATTTCGATACCGTAGACTAGCCAGCTGACGGTGCATTCTTAGCTTCCTCGCGGTTTGGTTTACAAAGGCTGCCGACCTTTGGGCCAAGTCCGAAACGCTCTGGGAAGGTCTGACAATCTTGTGCTAGTAATGTTCTGTTCTTATCCATATCAGGTATTTTTGAGCTCATTGCAGCCCTCATGATTTTCATCATGGGCGTTACAATGCTCAAAATGGACAGAGGTTCTGCTCAGTTTCAAATTTTACAAATAATGTTTTAACAATCGCTACGCAGCAAAATCAAAATGGCGTGTCAAGCTTCAGCAAGCTTTTGACGGGCAGCGTGCGTTTAAGAACTCTATTGCGAAATTATATAGACGTTGTTGATCCCTTCTTCTAGATGTCGGTGGTGAAGCAAAGACGGGAAAATGGGTATTGTTCCTTCTACCTTTCATCTCCGTTTTGCGAGAAGGTTGGTTATACCTCTACCTCTACGCTCCAATTCAATATATTCACGCCTCGACTCAGGTATCGAGGGAGTTGTCTTCGTCGGCGGTGTTTCTTTGGGTCAGCCGGCAACCTCCATCCCGATTGCTGCAATCGTCGGGTTAATCTGTGGAATCGGCTGTGGATTTATCATCTACCAATTTGCAAGTCGATCAAGTAAGCGTATTTATTCCTTACAGCGGGTTGTGTTGACTTCTTTCTCGTACAAGCTTTGAGAATATTTCTGATCATCATGACCAACCTACTATTGTTCATTGGCGCTGGGTTGTTTAGCAGAGCTACAGCCGCATTTGAAACAAACGCCTTCAATCACATCGTCGGTAGTAAACTTGACGATACTGCTGGTACTGGCCCAGGATCGTACCGTGTCCAGGGCAATGTGTGGCACCTTGACTGCTGTTCTTCAGCTTCTGGTCAGAAGTGGTCGATATTCACCGCCCTTTTTGGGTGGTCCAACAACGGCTCAAGTAACCTTACCCAATTGTGAATATTTTTGCCCAATTACTTATCGTCACTTCCACAGTCGGATCGGTGTTGTCATACATCTTTTATTGGCTTGCCGTCATGGTTGTACTTCTCTATATGAAATACAGGGAGGTCAGTTCAGCTATATTTCTGTATCGGATAATAATGACCGACACTGTGACTCGAAAATTCGCAGGGGACAATCAAGCTCTTTGGTTACGAATCAGCTGCTTACCGCCGTCACATTGCCCGCCAAAGCCAAACTTCCTCTAGCGATAAGGATCACTCAACACAGAAAGATGATACGAAGGGAGATTGGGACATTCCAGAAGGAAACCAGGATGGTGGTTGTTGAGCCCAGTGACGAAATAATCATTGTGTTATTCACTCCTCTTGTTGTAAAGAACTTGTATGTCTTGCTACAAATATCATGATTGAAAGATAGATTACTAGTAAAGGTATCTCTGTGTCAAATGTATGGCGAAGCAATGATTCCGGCAATGTAGTAGTAGGGCTATAGCTACATAAGGAACAAAAGACAAATTTTGAATCACACAGACAACTCGAGTCGGAAAAGACAATATAAAAGCGTAGGAGTTGTGCACAGGGGGCAGCGTGAATTCTTGATGATCTCTTCAGTTATACACCTAACAAAAATATGACAATCAAGAGAAGTACCATAACCTGACCCTTCACACATACTTGTAGCAAAAAATGTGACCACACATCGTGGCAGTCAGATCCACGCCAGGATCTGAGTGGCATAATCTACAATGGAGTCGAGGATATGGCATGGTAAGCGGTGTTCCAGATCTTTCCGGTGTTGAGCAGGCGTCCTCTTCCGGCGAGTCATCTGCAGTATCGCTTGCGAGGGGCTGGGACCATTCGACATGAACCTCTGTACCTTTGGCTACCATAGCAATAGTAAGTATCAACATTCCACATATAAGCCCAGCCCTCGAGCTTACCACTGTGATGTCCTATTTGATCACACGATGCCGGCGGAGACTCCTGCGCAGGGGATAAGGGGTGTTCTGAGGTAGGACTATCCGGCAGTTTTACAGCAAAGATGTCCCCTTGAAAAGGCTGATCCCAATTTGAATCTCGAGGTGATGTGATAGTCGTAAAGCTGTGCTGAGAGGATGTAAGAGACTCGATAGATGGACTTTCTGGTAGCTTCGTATCGAGAGCTATGTGCAGAGGAGATTTTGGTGGCACGGAGGTCAACTCTTGTGCACCTGGCCATACACTAGCGAGCCGTTGATGCTCATGGACCGCGACGTCCACCGGAGAGGATGCTAATGGTGCAACGATAGGTAGCGCAGCCAAGCCGACGGGTGAAAAGACGTCGGGAGACAGTGAAAATCGGGAGTTTGAGCGGTTACTAGAAATGAATGAGACCTCTCCGCAGTATCCGTTTCTGTATAGTTACCTTTGGGATGGGGCTTTACTAGGCAAGGTAATGTACAGCGGCTGATTGTGAGACGGTGAAACTGCAACCGGTGCAAGATATGGCTGAATAAATATGTTCAGTGAAGTGCAGGCAATGCAAAAAAAAAACCCAATTACCAGCGGAGTCGTCCAGGGTGATGAGCTCTCAGGCAAACTTGGACTGTTGAGAGAGGAGCCGTCAACATCCAAGGGGCTTGACGTAGTATCTAACATAGCAAACGTATGTATCGGAGTATCGACTGCATGAGTTGATATGTCGTCAGAGAGACTAGACTGTCTGTTGACTTTGAGTGATGGATCCCTGTCACCCATCAATTCGCGCCAATTCACGATGGACCGACCAAAGGGGTGAATAATAGAAGATTCAAGAGGAGCCTTGCTTTCCGATGTTGATGGTGAGAGCAAACTACTTGAGCGAAAGCGAGACAACGCGCTCCCTGCGTACAAGCCATATTTCACGGATGTCGAATGCTGTCCTGCAGCTCGTTTTTCCGAGGGGTGTTTAGTACCTGCCAGTAGTTGCGGAGGGCGAGCACGCCAACCTGTTGCTGGTGAAAGGCGTGTCGTAGAGGCATCGGGAGGGGTCAACTTTACAAAGAATCAACATTACACATCAACTAGTATCGAGACTGGGCTGACAGTTTTACGGCTCTGGGTTTCAGTATACGAGGCCCTCTTGGAACTTGGAGAGTGTGGCTGTTCTGGGTACGTGTCTGACACCGAGGGAGAGGATCTGTGGTGTGACAGTGGACGATCCTAGTTAACCAGGACATGGTGGGGACGATGTAAAGTATTACCAGGAGGGCACTCACGAGTTGATCATCCATATTGTCACTGCTTAAAAGGATTTGGGCAAGGGGAGATGGGGATATTTTCGCAACACTTGTCAAGTCCAAAGGCCGCTGGGGTGCACGAGAAAATGGTGCCTGAACGTTCTATCCCAAGAAGTTAGGCAATTCCTATTATATGGACATTTCTGCGTACGTCGCGAGCAGTCCAGACTTCTTCCACAATCCTTCCGGGTCGAGGGAGAGTCGCTGGGCTGAACAAGGGTGTTGGGACATCCTTGATTGGAGATGCGTACTCCATCTGCAAGGACAGAACAGGAGAGGCGAGCGCATCACTCCGAGTATCGCTGCTAATCAAGTCCTAAGCAAAATCGTCGCAGAGTTAGATAATTCAACTCCAACTTGAAATTTTTTTAAATGGCCTCTGATTCACCTTGAACGTCCTGGGGCTCAATGGCGAGAACCCATGGACTGACCCAACATAACCTACACCAGATTCCAATTTAATTTCTACGTCGGCAAGAGGTTGGTGTGATTGCTTATGCTACGGATGCGAAAATCAGGGTGATAGTTTGGTCAAAGAGCGAAGAAATCATCCATACCGCACTATACTCAACGTTATCCTTGAAACCACGTTTACAGAACGTACATTCCGGATGCATTGGCGAAGCAAAGTAGTGGATCTGTACAGCCTCAACAGTCTCAAACTGGCGTTCGCACTTTTCACAACGCAAGTCGGGATGGCCCAACGCCATATGCTGTTGGCCACGGATACTGAGGGATCGAACTTCAAAATAGAAGACATCTATACCTCTGCCCAACTACGGTCATCTTGAAATCCGCAGCTACATTGCTTGCAGGACGGATGATCAGATGATTGCAGGTAGTGATCTTCCAGCAAATCCTCATATGTTAATACTCCGCAGGCTGGGCATAAGACCTTGGGATGCGCAGTTGTTTGATGCTGGAGGCGGTATTATAAGAGGCAGAAGAGTTCGAAAAGATCTTCAACTTACCTCATCCCGCTCTACATGATCCTTGAAACCTCGGCCACATTTAGTGCAATTGGGATGAGCCCCCGAGCCACGATAGTGGTCCTCCAGAGCAAACAAAGCAGGGAATTTTTTGTTGCATGATACACAATCAAAGGTTGGAGGATGCTTCGCTGCCATATGCTAACGTAACATCAACGTATTGAATTTGAGCAGAGTGGCGCCGTACTTACGGAGTCACAAGCTGCTTGGCTGATGAAACGGCGATCGCACGCTGCACAGAAAGGGTGTTCCACACTGGAACTCCTGATATGTTGATGCAACGCCTCCTTACTGAGGAATGTCCTGCTGCAGTGAAGACATGCGGGCATGGTACGAGAGGACTTGGGGGAAGAATGGGACCTGTGATGATGGGATCTTGTCAAGGGTGACTCAGGCCTTTTGAGGGCGCAATGCAAACATGAGGCCAACTTCTTGGGGTGCAAGGTAAGCGCGTGTAGTATGTAGGTAGGGGCTCTTAAGACCCATTCCTAGGTGTCTTGCCTAGTGTTAATGGGGGGACCGAGATCTGTGGATTCAGCGTGAATCGTACATCGAATGGTGACATGATGTTCCGATGTAGATATGAAGATGCCCCGATCTACCCTTGAGCTTAAAAAATTGACCAGTGTTTAGTGCCGAGTTGGTTAGCGCCCCTGCCTCGAGGCTTGTACGTGAACCCTCTTGATAATCCTGAGATGAACACATTCAAGTTTATCGTCATCCACTGAAACGATCATGATAGCCCAAAATCTCTGATCTCCTCCCACACTTCGCGCTCGTGGACTTTGAGTGATAAGATTAAATAAGAGCAGCGGCCAGCCAACCTGAAAAGCTTGAACTTGCTTGAAGTCACGTCTTCCACGAATAGGCTTCCACAGTGAATTATGACACGGTGAGGCTGCCTCGAATCGTGGGTAATATACGTTTTACTCTGAGTCATGTCCTCATGTACAATGATTCCCATATTAGTCCGCATTATAAACGATCGAAAAAGGAAAATATTATTGATACAATAAAGAGAATGCTTTGCCAAAGACCGAGGAATTATAGCATACTTGGTCGTAAAACCAAAATATGCAGACTCAGCCAAGGTCCACACGAATCCCAGGCTCAATCAAGATAGAACTGGAACACATGTCTCCAAGCTTGCCTTGCATCCTTCTCAATGACATCCTAAAAAAACTTATTGCAGCGAAAAAAACAACAACACTGGAGAAAACTGACCCCATGACAAGGTATTATCTTCTCGAATGGCCAGCCCGCGACGGTCTTGGCATCCCGTTTCATCGCCCTAAATGATTGAGATTGTCACGAGATGAACTTCAAAAGATAGAAGTACAATATCATACTCTTTGTCAGTTTCCATGCTCCGCACGACTCTTTGATGGAACCATGACCACGGGCTTAGACCGCTGATACCAAATACGTCCCCAGAAGATTTCGATTTGGAGTACTAACACCATATTCAATCCTTCAAACGTTACACATTGTATATCCAACGGAAAATGTACCTGTTCGTTTCCAGGCAAATTGAAGAGCAGGTCTGCCTGGATCATAGCCTTTGATTCGGGATGGAAGAAGGCGACATCTTTGTTCTTGTAACCGGAGAAATAACTGCAATAACAACATACTTGAATGTGAGGAGGAAGTTAAGATAGTCACATCCGCAGTTACCAAGCTTTTATCTGACGACGGACATATGTGTCACAAAGATATCCAATGAATAAGGGAAGCTGTAAGCACCTCGTCCTCGAAACCGTACTTTGTATCCGAAGGATCAGTGCCCCATGCTATAGCTAAGATTTAGAAAGTGAACAAGACACAATGAGGTAATTACCTCCGTCAAACTTGAGAGTGTTGTCTCCATGTCTCTCAATGGCATCCCTCGGCGCAATCAACTTTGCATTTGGATACTCTCTTTTGTAATCGCCTGTATGCACCACAAAGACGTCAATTGATATTGGTACCGCGAAATGGTATGCAAAGTACCAAGGTAGAGATGATGAACCGCATCTGCACCCATTATGTACCTACAACAGACGGTTAGCATAGCACTTGGAAGGATAAAGCATTATGCTTACCGCACAGGACCTAACTCGTTTAGCTTGGTTTTGGTCTCTGCCTCTAAGGGGGTGGATGCCAAAAGCCAGACCCCTCCATCTCTCATCTTAATGGCAGTCGATCTGCCCCCAAATGGGAGTATTCCATACCGAGCGAAAGGGCTTCACATGTTTAACAGTAAAGAACGGTCGAGCTTTCACAAGAATTAGAGACTGACCGAGAGAAGATCCAAACATCTTTAGCAACCTAATTTGTTCGCGAGTGTCAACGAGCTAGGATGTAAAGCACTAACCTCACGAATCACAGTCTCTGACATCATGTTACGGTGTGAAGGTATCAAAAAACTTATTCACGTTATGAGAGGGGAGAAGGGGTGATGTTGTGGAAACGCGGCTGACCAACTTGAAATCCTTCGCCGAGACAACTTGAAGCGCTGGCAGCAGCTCGGGAATCTCGGACATGATTTTTGAGGCAGGTTGTCGCGGACAAATGGATGGGTCCCTTGAAAGCTGAATAGACTGGCACCAGGCACTGGGACCCGATTTTCAATTTACTTTCAAGCTCCTTTTAACAACTCTAGTAATAAGGCCTTTCCAAGATAAGATAAAAATATATGTACATAGTGCGGCCACCAACTTAAATAAACATCACCGCTTAGTTAACTTTGGTACGGAGGTGCAAAAGTAAGGCTTGAAGCTTGAAGCTTGAAGCCCTGCCCATGTGCGTTACAAGACTAGGCAAACGCCAGGGCCAAAGCACGCGAGTTACAATATTATTCAAGTTCTTCCGATCTGGGTATGTCATTCTATAATAGGTACAACCAGATTTTCACAGAGGATGTCAGAGTGGAGAGCATTCCCTTTCAAGCCAGCACAGCGCCCTTGGATCATTCTGCAGCAAGGGTGAGATCTTGGCCCAAACCTCTGCATGGTAGTCATTCAACCATTTGTACTCTTGGTCCGTCAATAAACTGGCATCGATGAGATTCTTGTGGATGGGACACCTAGAAACGTCGTCGACGTCAGTGAGACCGGCGGTGGCACGAGTCGGATAGACGAAATCCTGACATTGTAATGTGCTCAAAGCCAAGATATCCTTTATTGCCGAAATTGTTGGGTGTCTTGATCTCACGAACCAGAACGATGTTTTCAAGACGAATACCAAAGCGACCGTCAGCGTAGAATCCGGGTTCGTTGGAGACAGTCATTCCAGCCTTGAGGGCAGAGGCATTGCAGCCTATTCGGACGCCAATACCGTGCGGACCTGTATGTATCTCAGCATACAGGGCGAGTAGAACTGAGGCTCAATACGAACCTTCATGCACATTTAAGAAATGTCCAATACCATGCCCAGTCCCGTGTCTTCAGCTACATGAGTATTGTGCGTTGTTAATGTATGACACTAGACATACCTATAATCTACAAGAAAAAGCAGGTGAGGAAAAACCGTCATTCAATAACATAGAAATCACCAAGCCCATCTTGCCACAGCGCTCTGCGTGCAAAGGCATCACTGCATAGCCGTAAGTCTCCATAGACCACTCATGTAGCAGTCGTATACGTACATGATATAACCTAGAATCATGTCGGTGATGAATAAATCTGGAAGTTGGAACTCACCTGTCGTGCCATTTGGGAATACAGCAGTGTCCAGCGAAATATGGCCTTGCAGTACGCGGGTGAATGCTCGCTTCTCTTCATCCGTCGGAGTGCCAAAATGCTGCTCGTTACGTGTAAACAAGATTGTTGGGAAAATTAAACTGGTGGGGAGTATACCCAAGTTCTCGTAGTGTCAGTTGTTCCGTCCAGAAATTGTGCTGCACCGTTCAGTATCAGTTAAGAGGTCAAAGGAACCATGGTGATCCCTACCCCCGGAATCACACAGATAAACCTTGCAGGAACGAGTCAGCGAGCATTTGATATGGAGAAAGAAGGATAAAAGACGGACCTGGTCCTTTTTAATGATGGCACAGTCATCGGGATCCGGTGAGTAATGAATGATAGCTGTTTCGGAAAAGATTCAGCCACCGTGACACAATACGCAAATCTTCCTACCGCCGTTTGGACCAGCAGACGAGATGGTAGTGAACGAGAGTCCTTTGAATAAATCGAGCTCGCTGTACAATGGTATTTAGGGAAGGAAATCGTAAATGAGAAATAGAACCCACGATCTGAACTTCTCCAACTGGTCTGCGCCTTGACTTTCATTGAGCTCGACACCGTCATTCAGTTGTTCTTCGAGCCAGGCAAAATACCGAGCCAGGGCTGAGCCATCGCGGATATGGCACTTACGGAAACCTTCTAACTCGGTGGTATTCTTCACAGACTTCATGTCGTTGATGGGAGACCGGGCGATGGCATAATTTCCCTGTCAGGAATTCTCCATCACTATGGAGATCCTTCGACAAAGCATTACAGTAGCGCTTACCTTGCCGATCGCTTCTGCCACAGCAAGACTTGCGTTATCTCCAATTAGTATTTTCTATAGGATGACGATATGTGTTAGAACGGTATGGTGTAAGGAGCTAGAACCACGGACTGATCCTTCGTCGAGTTTCAGCTGACTCGGTAGTTGCTTGAGGTAGCTGAAGAAGGTATCATAAGGTCGGATATTGATGGTGTTACCAAGATATTGAAGTGCGGCGCCGTCCATCTGAGACTTCTGGAGAAAGAGCTCAACTGAGTTCGACGTGACCACAGCATATGCGAAGAAAACTAGACTCTGTGATGACGACATATGGTTACAAGGTTCAATCAAAGTCACACACCTGGGTTGAAGTCAATGTCTGACCCACGCAGATTGAAGAGCCACGCGACCTCATCCAGCATTGTGACCACAACAGCTTGATATTTCTTTTTCACTAATTCTTCTCGGACTTCGACGATCTTCTCAGCAGGCGACTTCCCTGAGAGACTATATCTAAGATGGGGGGGCAAGGGCAGTTTAGGGGCTGACCTGAGTATTTCTCGTCTAGATGGAAAATGGGATTGTGGGATCGAGCGGGGCGATCATTCCACACAGTATCCACAATATTCGTCTCAAGAGACACGAGCGTGGATTTGCAAGGTGCTAGAGCTGCATTAATTGTGTCGGCATCGGCTGTATCGAAAGTCGAGTTGTAAGGGCTTGGCTCATGTAAATGGAATAATATCCAGACATGCTGTCATCAACGTTGCATCAATTCCGATGCGGGTTGATGGTTCGAGACTCTAGATAAAGGATGGCTTAGCAGTTGTGGGTTCCACAAATCACTAACGTGCCTTGGATAGAAATTCCTGCCACGTCGGCACGTCTTAATTCTTCGAGTTAACAAGTATCACAACGATCGAGTTTGACCACTTATGTACCTGGGAGGCCCTGCTTCATTAACGTCCAGTTCCTATGCGGTTACAAATTAACAAGCTGAGGAAACCTGAAATGGAGTTGTGACAGACTGATCCAATTGTTGCTCAGCCTGTAGGAAGTACCGTCCGTCCGTGAAAAGAAACGCGTCCTTTGTTGTAACGATAACACATCCTAAGCATCTTTCGAGTGAACAAAGGAAATTATGATAAGACACGAATCATTCAAACCTGCAGATCCATTGAAGCCTGAAATGAAGGCGCGTCTCTGATCGCAATGCGCGGGGTATTCACTAGAATCTGATCATGCAGTTCGCGACTGAATGTCCCATATATCGGACATCGATCAGAGCGCTCACGTTGATCCTCACTTGGAACCACAAGTGCTCCTACAGCGTGTCGAGACATATGTTCCCGAAGAGCTGCAAGGCGTTCAGTAGTGTTTACTGTATGTCGACCAATCGCTCCCATTGTTGAAATTGTAATATTTGGTCTGATGCAAAGAGTAATGGGTAGTAGAGAGTGGGTGGGACGTCTCAAAGCCGTTCCAATGACTCGGATTGCATTGGCCGAGCATGTCCACATGGCCGTCGAGCAAATTAGGAGCACGGGCCGGCCATAACTTATTACATAAACTGACAGCACTACATACAAAGGACCATAAATGCATACAGTCGTTTGCAAGTCAAACTACACAACTTTTTTTTTGCAGGTTGCTTACAAAGCGGATGTTGATCTTGGATCGAATCCAGAAGCTGACACTTCTATATTCTGGGAATATCGACATGGAAGAATTGGAAGGTGAAGCGCTGAGCAGGTTGCTGCTTACAAGGGTCCTTTGTCGCAGGAACATTGGTGATTTGTTGAATCAGGGAAGGTATTGGCGGCTTTGGGAAGATCCTTCTGTCAAAAGAGACAGATGGGAAAGTTGCACCTTCAAGGAGGGTAAGCTCATCTGTCACAATAGTGACAGATGCAAGGTGACCATGTTCAAGTTGTCTCCTTTCTTTCTTCTTCTTGTCCTTGCCTCCGTGTTTACCGCAGGTAGGCAATGCCTTACCTTTGCCTTTGTTAGAAGCATTGGTAGTGTTTCCAGAACTAGATCCATTCGGCTTCATTTGCCCAGATTGGGGAACCCAATTAGGATTTGCTCCTTTCTGTTTGACAGTGGAGATCTTGTTTGCAATGGCGCCAGTAGGCAGCCTAGAAACAGTAGCACAATGCTGAGTGTCTGCTATGATAGCATCTTTCACAACTGTGAAGATCAGAGTCTGGTTATCATAGGTTTGGAGAAGAACAGAGGAAACTGAATCATACTCGTGTGGACACACTGTAAGTAGGATCATGGCTTGGACTAATTGTGGAATCACAATCTGATTTGTGGACATATGTCCAAAAATGGTCTGCATGTGAGAGATTTCAAGCATGGGATCACAGATAGGAATCTTCATCTGCAAAGCAGATCTAAAATCTGAATAGACCAGTGAAGGACCTTGTGTGCCAAAAGTGGCAAGCAAAGTGTAGGGAATGACACGGGTACGGGTAACACCGTGGATATCCGGTCACGGGTATGCTCGGGTACGGGTACGGGTCCTGGATTGCCGTACCCGCGCATCACTGTACCCTTTTCCATGGTGTTACGGGTATGCCGGTACCAGGATTCCGGTCATGTGAGTCTGTTGATATGCTGATTGTCGCATGTCACAGGTTACACTTTTGTCTACAACGACATATGTGGCCCATCCAACGCCCCTCCCTCGCCTCAAAAGCGAGACAGAGGTCTCT
>QMFE01015135.1:0-54198 GCA_003314665.1 Tricholoma sp. MG77 | reverse complement strand
TGATGAAATTTCATATGTTAGGTGGTTGAAACTCATACTCTCATTTTGGATGAAAACCATTCCCTGTATTTCACCCCCTTGTTGAATGAAATATCATCCCATTAGGTTATGAAAATTTTGTAAGGTAACACATATGAATTCCATCTCTTGGATGGCTGAAATATATGGGATGGAAATTCATCCCAAATTCATCCACCATATATTCAGCCATTTATGTTAGATATTTCCTATTTTCTGACTTAAACAGCTGAAATTCATACCCTGCCAGGCTCACAGTGAGTTATACACAGGTGGGAGCTTTCTATACATCCTTCACCTTGCGGGTTAGTCCATTCAGTCATGTACTAGTAAACGAGAACAGGACCGCAACGATAGTACGAAACTAGAAGACCTCTGTAGTACCTGCCAATAGCGGAGGCCAGGAGAATACCCGCGAACTCAACAAAATGATTACTGCCGATTCGGAGGCAGTGTTGATAAACCGGGGTGCAGCCCCTAGTAGAGGAAATGATTTTAGCAAGCACTGCCAGGCGCAACGACTTACGGGACTGCCAAAATGATTTCAGTAACTTGTAAACGGCATTATTGTGCCAGTCGTGGAGTATTGACTGGGTCTAATTACCAGCCTGTCCCACGTCGCTACAATTACATTTTTGGTTCTAGTATCTCCTGCCAGTGGTTTGTGGCGGTCAGTCCAAGGTCAGGAGTCTTACGGTGAGGAATCTATAAAAGTTTCTCCTGGACCTGGATTCTGCCAATTGCGGCGTAGTTCAATAGTAGTCAATAGTTCGCTGAAAAGTTGCCTGGTCACGACGGTCACAGCAGTGCTTGTATTTACAGCGCATCATGCAGCCAAACAGTCATATGTGTCATCTTTCAACCGAGTCGTAGCCACGGCTAGCAATGAGCTCTTCCCAGATCTTCCGAGCCCTTGAAAATGTCAAAGACCAGGCTAAGGACGCACTCTATGCAATAACCTCCTGCCTCTGCCGCCAATCTGCCAAGGTTAAAATCAACGGACGAACTTGTCAGTACGCGCAGTGACGAGTAACTTATTTCTCCGGAGCTCATGAGTTGTCACATAGTTCAAATCATCAAAGTACTGGGCGAAGGTGGTTTTTCATTTGTGTATCTGGCACAGGACGAACATAGCGGTGTGAGCAACGCGACTCCTGGGTATATGGTATATCCGTTGCTAAATTTCCACAGCGACATTTCGCGTTAAAGAAAATACGGTGTCCAACTGGTTCTGAAGGCGTGAAAGAAGCCATGCGTGAGGTGGAGGCATATAAACGGTTCAAGTGAGTTTTGTAGTTCTGGAAGATGCAATACAGTGGTTTCATGACGTGTAGACACCCAAACATCATCCGAATATTGGTACTGAAGTCCTATCTGTGAGGCCTCACGTTGACTATTGTGCCAGGATTCTGCCGTTGTCCAAGACCCGGAGGGGGATGGGAAGATTGTGTACTTGTTTCTACCGCTCTACAAGGTACGCGCCCGTTGGTTATTCGCATATTTAACTCCAAATGATGAATACTCGATAGCGTGGCAATCTGCAAGATGCTATCAACACAAACGTCATGAACCGTAAACAATTTTCGGAACGCGAGATGCTTCGATTATTCAAGGGTACATGCGAAGCTGTGCGTGCTATGCACAACTATCGGGCGCCACTATCTACATCACAACCGTCTCAATCGAGGAGTACACGGACATCACGCCAGGAACGGGAAACTCCTGAACGGCACTCGGACGATGAAGAGCGTTTTCCTCATCCAGAGGGTGATGGGGAAGATGGTTTTTCGTACGGTTCCGCGGTGAATGTACCGCTTGTCACGAAGCATCGCGTTGAGGAGGAGGATGAGGTTATCTACGATGGCGATGAGGAACTCGCGCAAATTGAACAAAACGGCATGTCTAATGATACGAGCAAGACTGAATTAGTGCCTTACGCGCATCGGGATCTAAAACCTGGGTAAGCTTCCCAATATCGCATGTTAGTTCATTCTAAGCTAGTGATAGAAATGTTATGGTCGCAGACAACGGCTTCACACCTATTCTCATGGATTTCGGGAGCACAGTGAAAGCAAGGGTCGCCATCGAAACTCGTTCACAAGCATTGCTCCAACAGGTGACATAATTCTACAATGGTCGCCGTTCAGTGTTTACAAGTGATTATAGGATCTAGCAGCTGAGCAAAGTACAATGGCATATCGTGCGCCCGAACTATTTGATGTAAAGACAGGGCAAACACTGGATGAGAAAGTGGATATATGGGTATGGCACAAGCTAATTCTTTAGAAATTCCTCATTTTGTTTTGATTTAGTCATTAGGCTGCACATTATTCGCCCTTGCCTACTCACATTCGCCATTCGAAAATACACAAACTACCGAACAAGGAGGTTCAATAGCGATGGCTGTGTTGAATGCCCAATACAAGCATCCAAATTCTGCTTATTCCCAGGGGTTGAAAGACCTCATGGACAGTATGTTGAAGATTGACCCTGCCGAGCGACCTGATATTCACAAGGTCAACTCGAGGCATCCCTCCTTGAGCTTGAACTAACGATACCTTGTAGGTCATTCAAGAGACGGACCGTGTTTTGCAGACCCTAGCATGAGGCGCGGGGCGGCGTGCCTGGTGTATTTATTATCTCATTTCAGTTTATATATAGCTGGATTACTTATATGGATAAATAATATGGACAAAATTTTGAAGTTGACAGTGAGAGCAGATCCTCATTTATTTGGGTTTTCATGAAGCGGTGGGCCTTGTACATCCTTCAAAAATCGAGTTCTTGCCAGTTTTGCGCGTTCGGATGTCGACCGGACAATGCTTTTGATAGCCGAATGCGTCTTGTTACTAACTAGGGCCTTTGACTTCGACGAGGCTGGCAAAGGAGCAGACTTATCAATCTTCCTTTTCTTCTGTGGCACCATGAGTTCCTGGGTTTCTTGTGGATGTGTCGTTAACACATCTGATGCAGCGTCTGATTTCGAGGTGGCTTTTATAGCTTTCAGCTTGGCCTTTTGCTTTGCTCGCTTGGCCTGGTGGGCTGCTAACTTTGCTTTCTGTAGTACAGTTCAGTATGTTTGAGAGCGGGATTGAATTTTTGAACCGACTCTTTTTTCAGCACGCTTTGAATTCTCAGAAGGTGTAAGAGACGCCTTCGAATGTCCTCCAGTATTTCGGCGGATTATGTCCCAGGCATTTTCTTTGGAGTTGATCCCTGCCGTTGTTGTTTTGAACTGCCCAAAGCGCCGTTCGTGCGCCTATCAAATGGACAATCTCCTGTAAGTTCAATCTATGTAACGAAAATAGGAAGCGCACATGCTTTGGAAGTTCTGTGAAGTGCAACCATCTTCACACCTTTGAGAAATTTCCCCGGACAAACTATACAGGCCTTGACCTCTGGTTGTAGGGATACGAGATAGACTGGGTCACGAAGCGCCTCTTGTACGGTGATTACGTGCTCTTCTTCATCTTCGTCGTGGTCGCTTTCCAAGCCCTCTGTAAAACCACTCCTGTCTGAAAGATCCTCCTGTACATTTTCAACATCTCCAGCAGAGGACTGATCTGAATCTGAGTCTGATTCATCTGAGTCTGTGTCGTGTATTCCAAAGATTTCTTTCATATCCTCATTCAGACCAAGTTCATCTTCCTCTACCTTTTTTCTACGCCTTTTTTCAGCTCGTTTGAACATTGTAATTTGCAGTAGAGCTAGATTGCGTGAATGAGATGTGAACAAGGGTTATTGGGTCAAGTTCAAATTCAAGTCAGGACCGGGATCTCCCAGAAAATTTCAGCGGCCCCTGAACTACAAGACGCGGTCATGTTCAACTTGCACAGACGAGCAACTGCCATCTGCCAAAATCTCCTAGTTGGCCTCCCCCGACACGCAGAGACATCCGGCCATGTTCACTTCCGATACCAATCGTTCTCCAATACTTCACCCAGCTGCAGTTCCCAAACAAATGGCCATCATGATTTTGAAGTTAGAGATACTCTGCTGAAGCTTATTGACCGCACATCACGACCGCCAACAGGATGGAAGCATACTCCTTCCCTTCGCGGAGAGGAGAGAAGACTTACTGCCAGCATAGTAAACCCTACAGCGCAAGGACGTGCACTGTCCATAGAAAAGATGTCGTACAACACCGGCGAACCCTTAAACATAGACCCAGACGCAGAAGAGGAAGCCTATGATGGGAGCATCTCTCCGGGGACATTTATAGAGACGCGGAGGTGAGCCCCACTACTATATAACGCTATTTCGTTCAAACTATTATTGACAGGAATGAGATTTGCGCACACGGTGTTGTGATAGGGGAGATACACGCCGACAGGCGATGGAAATACGTCACTTTGACCTCGTCTGGTGAAGTCTGGTTCCCTGTGAGAGAAGACATCCTGTTTACTATGCCGGCGCTCGTTCCCGCTGATCTGGCTGCGAGGTGCGGGATCACAGAAATTGCACAGGGAGAAATAAATATTCATGCGCGAGTGGAGGTCCTGAAGCGTCTAAAGTATATCGAAAAGGCGGTCGAAGATGCTTACGCCATATGGAGCCAGCAAGGTCCCAACGTCTATGATAAAGTCAAACACCAAAACCCTTCAAAATGGGCCTGCACGACTGTCGCAGAGGTCGCTAGCCTCGTATTCCGCGAACCTAATCTCATTACTATTTTCGCCACGCACAAGTTTCTAATGAATCACCCTCTGCAATTCGTCTCCCATCCTTACTATCACGCAATTCATACCTTTAATGTTCGTCCACAAATACATGTGGATGAAATACAAATGATCAGGAACTGGACGAGACTCCGGGATGGTCCAATACAAGACTTTGGCGACAAAGCGCGAGTGGTCATCCGGAAGAACCAGGGATCCTCGTATATAGGTACTCCCAGGCAGGCGCCGGGTGATCACTCGTGGAATTTCAAAGACAAAGTTATCCTCTGTTTTCTCCTGCGCTCACTACGTCCAACCCGCTCCACACAGTCAGACCCGTATTCTCTAGGCCAGAGTGCTATCCTGAAAGGAATCTACCCAAAAGGACCTCCTGTTACAGACGAAGAAGTTCAAATGGTCTTGGTGAAGCTGGGTGTGATAGCACCTTGGCAAGATCTGCAAGTTATGACACCCGAACTTGATCTTGACTTGGAAGATGAAGCGTCGTCACCGAAGATACGGGCGGATAATGCTAAAGTTGCAAAGGCGTTCTCGGCGCCCCGCAAAAAAGGCCCCCTTGGCCCAGACGATTTTTACGACTCAGATCCATTGGAGTCTGTGCGACATGATTTTGGTGATGCGCCGGTTTTTGTTATCGACGATGCGCAGGCCGAAGAGCTTGACGACGGCTTCTCGATTGAGAGAATTCCGTCAGAGCCTGACAACTTCTGGGTGCATGTTCACATCGCCGATCCTGCCTCCGTTATTCCACCTACCCATGCGCTAGCCCAGAAGGCAGCGAAGCAGCTGGAAACGGTATATTTCCTACACCGTTCTTGGCCGCTTTTCCCAAGATCTTTAGTGCATTCTCCTCAGTATGGGTTATCGCTGGGAGCCAGAAAAGGCCTGCCAAACAATGTATTGACCCTCAGCAGCAAGGTAGATGGCAAAGGTGACATTATCGACATCAAGGTCAGAGCCGGTATTGTTCGGAATATCAACATAGTCAGTTACGATGCAGTCGACCATGCTTTGAACGTATCCCTCGACGTTCAGACGTACCCCTTTGGTGGAGAGCCTCCGAAACCTCAGCCTCAATTTCTGCCGGAGCACCATGTGAAGGACCTCCGAGATCTGATGTTAGTGTCGGATCGTCTGGTAGCGAAGCGGTACAGGGATGGAAACTTTACAACTAGCGTTGCCACAGCGGCTATCACGGACTTCCAGCGCGTACCAGGAAATATTGAAAGTCCAACATTCAAGCCTTCAGTATTCAAGGGTTTTCCGGAATTCAGATACAGCGTATCTTACACGCATGACAAAGATACAGGGTCCCATGCCATGGTCGCAGAGATGATGAAGCTTGGTTGTCGGGTAATTTCACGGTTCTGTTTAGCAAACGACATTCCTGTGTTACGACGTGTGGCGTCGCCCCCAATGATGACCTCGGACTCGGACCTTCAGAAGCTCCTGGACATACGGATGCCGAATACTTGCGTTCCAATGGAAGAGGCCGTCAAATACATGTCTTACCAGTCTCCTGGTGAATACTCCCTTGAACCCAGGGGACATTCCGGTTTGGGCGTTCCAGATGGTGAGGGCTATGTACGAGCCACTTCGCCTCTCAGGCGCTATATAGACTTGGTGATGCATTGGCAAATTCACCACGCATTGCTTGGCTATTCTGCACCCACGAGACACTATCCGTTTGATGCTGAGAAGTTGTTGAGTCTGGGGAGTTCAGTGAAAGCTTCTGAAAAGATGTTAAAGAATCTCACACTACAACATCAACGCTATTGGCACATTGCGTTCCTGAAGAGATGGGCTGAGGATACAGCAAGAGGCGTGGAGCGTCGAGATGACCCCTTGAAGAAGCTGTATGGTATTACGCTTTCGTTGCCAGCAGCCGACACGACATCGAGGAAGTATCAGACAGAAGTTCTTATACCCATCATTGGCATGCGAGTGAATCTGGTGAATCTGGATAATTCTAATATCCCAAGCGGTAGTTTACTGCCCGTGGACATTCATTCATTTCGTTTAGGGATTCGACCAATGTTGACTGTAGTTCGGAAGTAGTAATGTACAGAATCTAATCTAATATTGGAGTGGTTCGACATTTTTTTTATGGCATGAGAAAATGAAAAAGTAGCGAGTCTATGTATATATAAAGAGTAAGTAAACCCACTTGAACATTTTGTTCACTGACCACCATGTCCAACGCCTCTCTTCCCTTCCCCGATGCATGGTCAACGTATCTAGCAGAGGCTCAAGCTTATTTCCCTACCACATTCTCTCGTGTCGCCATTTTGCTACTTGTAAATTCCCCTTTAATCGCTATCATTCTTAATGTCTTGTGGCAGCTGGTACGTTTGTAGTCTTCTATCTCCTTGCTTACTTCTGAACTTTCCCAATAGCTCATTCCTCGCAACTCCGCTGATCCTCCCATTGTTTTCCACTGGATTCCTATCCTTGGTTCGGCAATTGCCTACGGCAATGATCCCATTAACTTTTTCTTTTCTTGCCGTGAAAAGGTAGCCTGTTCTGGTCTCGAAGTTATGTTTTAAGGCTAACACCATATCCTCCAGTATGGCGATGTCTTTACCTTCGTCTTACTTGGTCGTCGTGTGACCGTAGCTCTTGGTGTCAAGGGCAACAACTTTATCCTTGGTGGAAAGTCAACCGTCATGAGTGCCGAGGACGCGTATAAAGTAATTGTAATCGATTACAGTTTTACTTGCTTCATACTTACCAAAGGCTGCAGCATCTAACAACCCCAGTCTTCGGCAAAGACGTCGTTTACGATATTCCGAATGACAAATTCATGGAACAAAAACGCTTCGTCAAGGTTGGCCTCACACCTGACAATTTCCGAGCATATGTTGGCATGATCGAGGATGAGGTCGACGAATTTTTGAATCATGACCCGGCTTTCACCGTTTTTCAATCGAACGACACGAGCAAGTGGGGCTCCTTCAACGCTGCCCAGGCTCTTGGAGAAATTACTATCCTCACTGCCTCTAGGACGTTACAAGGGAGGGAAGTCAGGCTTGGCCTCAACAAGACTTTCTCGCAGTTGTACAATGATTTGGATGGAGGTTTCACAGCTCTCAATTTCCTTTTCCCCAGTTTGCCTCTGCCCAGCTACTACAAACGGGATGCCGCTCATCAAAAGATGAGTGCCTTTTATATTGATATCATCAAGAATCGTAGAGCAGGAAACTCGGTAAGAGACTTTCGTTTTCAGAATTCACCATAATTTTTTTTCTTGCTTTAGCAACACGACTCCGATATGATCGAAGCCCTCATGAAGCAATCGTACCGCGATGGCACACCTCTCAAGGATCATGAGATTGCGCACATCATGATTGCCCTTCTTATGGCTGGTCAACACACGAGCTCTGCCAGCGGTGCTTGGGCACTCCTGCACTTGGCTCACAAACCTGACATCGCGTACGTGCTCGCCATTTGTTAACTATGGCGGCCTAATGATGATTCCTTTCAATAGTGAAGCTCTCTATCAAGAGCAACTGCAGAATTTCTCAACCCCCGATGGCAAGCTCCGCTCAATGACCTATGAGGAACTCCGAGCTCTCCCCATCCTGGATGCTGTCATCCGCGAGACGCTCCGCCTGCACCCACCCATCCACAGCATGATGCGCAAAGTTCGCGATCCCGTCGTTGTACCCCCTTCCCTGTCTGCTCCAACCCAAGATACTACCTATATTATCCCAAAGGGACACTACGTATTCGCCTCGCCTGCCGTTAGCCAAACCGATCCGGGCATCTGGAGAGATACAGCTAACTGGGATCCGTATAGGTGGAGCGATCCCGAGGGTGTTGCTGCACAAGCGGCCGCCGAAGATGCTGACGAGCATGGCGAGAAAGTTGATTTTGGATTTGGAGCGGTCAGTAAAGGAACTGATAGCCCATACCAACCGTTTGGGGCTGGTAAGCACAGATGTATTGGCGAACAGGTGTGTTATCTCCGTCATGTTATCTTAGTCTTGTGTGCTGATTGAAGCATGGTAGTTTGCGTACTTGCAGCTTGGTACAATCATCTCGACACTGGTGCGCCGGATGGAATTGCGCATTGACCAAATGCCGGACAGCAACTTCCATGTGAGTTATATTTGAAGTCTGCTGTGCGATCACTAAACGAAGATCTAGACCTTGATCCCATCCCCAAAAATAAGCACAATGCGGTACAGAAGGAGAAAGATTTGATAGAGCTTTCTTAAATCATTATTATTAATCACTATTTCGCGTACGCAGTCTTCTGTTATACCCAGCAAAATCTATATATCTGAACATCGTTCAAACCTTGAGCTTCACTGAGAATTAGATAGCTATGTATTTATTAGACATGGTAATTGGGGCTGTCAGGACTCTAGTCATCCCCACCATCGTCATCACTCTCGTCGTCGTTAACAACACCAACGACACCTCCATCCTCGCCATCCTCCTTTTCTCGGAGAACTCTTCCCGCCTCACGCAACTTCCCACCGAATGCTTTTCTTACTCCTGCGTTGACGCCAACGTCCCATATCTGAAGTTTTGCCTTGGACCCTGCCGCTGCCAAAGTGAGAGGGTCGTCCGGGGAGAAAACCGTCGAAAAGACTTTGCCCTGACAACAAAAACAAACCCATAAATCACAAGTTTTGTGATTGAGAATCTAGAAAACATACGACCCCGAGATCTCTTGACGCTACTAAACTGACATTTCTCTTTCCCACTTGCTCTTCGTTCGTGACATTCCAAACCTTGACAAGTTTGTCCGTGCCCCCAGTCACAATGCACCCTCTGATGTGGGGATTGATATCTATGGAGGAGACTGCACCGTCGTGGGCAGAAAGGGTAAAACGTGCCGGGGATGGTAAGTCCAAATTCGAAGGCAAGGTGCGAACATCAAAATTCAAGACGATTCCGTTTTCAAGAGATACCTAGAGACGTGAAATTTTAAAACCATTCTATGGGACCAAACGTTAAACGCACATAAAAGCTATGGGACTCCCAAGGATCCCATCTCAGTGCTTCCACATCACTCCCTAAAATAGCGCCAACGCCTGACCCAGGGGATCTCGAGTCAAACGTGCGTGCGGTCCGATCGTAGCTCCCCGTTAACAAAACACTTGGCTCCTTCTCATTCCACTGCACAGCCTGTACCTTGTCTTTGTGAACATCAAAGCTTCGTATTGCTCCACCACCATCGCCGCCCCCTGTTTCTCCATTGATTGTTGGGTCTCGACTCAAATCCCATAGTTTGACGGTCCTGTCTGCGCTCGCGCTGGCTATGAGATTTCTTTGCATTTTATTCCAGCTCAAGCCCAGCACGGCGTCTACGTGATGCCCTTTCTCCATCGCCCGATGTTTAGCCTTCTTTTTTTTCTTTTTGCCAGTTCCGAGAGGTGTTGGAACATGTGCCTTTGTTTGATCAGGACGTCCAAGGATGGAGCTTGGGTACATAGCTTCGACTACATCGAGCGACCAAATCTCGATTTCAGGATCGAGGGTACCGACTGCGATGTAATTGCCGAAGCCAGATATTGAGGGATTTTTGGGAACCACGGCAGAGGAGGACGAGGATGCAGGCGTGAAATCCAACCATTCCAGACATAGAGGAAAATTGGGTAACATTAGATCATGGTGTACATAGAGATTTTCCTGGGATTCATCGTAGACATAGATTTCCAGTTGAGATATTTCGTCTTCAGTTTTGGCCGTGACAAGTAGGTTGTCTGTGGGAAGGACTTCAAGCTCTTCCCGTTCATCATCATCCTCCTGTTGGCACGAGGTTGAAAAAACCACTAGGAGCTAAACAGATAGAAGTACGCACAACCTTTAAAGTAATATAAGGATCCTCCTCGTTGTCTCGATAATATGTTAGCCCTTTGATGTTGCTAAATGGACCCACGGCTGTATTTAACTGAGATCCGAGCCAGAAGTGTAACATCAATAGAAGTCTAACCGTCTGTTTTCGCATCATCATCGTAATCATCCAGATGGTACTGTGATATGTCGTCTGCCTTTCTTTTTGGTTCCGGATCAACCTCCATCGCATCTTCATTCTCACTAAGTTGAAAAAAATCGATCATCATTCAAACGAAGATGGAGAAAAAGAACGGACTCGACCCAATTGTTTTCGTCATCTTGATCATCTGCCTCCTCGCCCTCACCGCCTCGTCCCATTGTTTTTGCGGCCTCATGTGCTCGTTCAAGTTCAATGCGGGCGTCCTCTAGTTCAATCCTTGCGAGTGCACTGACACGCTCCAATTCTTTGTCATCGAGAACGTATTTGTGCGGTTGCTGGGCAGAAACGCCCCTTCGCACCCAGGCAACGGCAGAAATGAGACTGCTCATCGTCCCACTTCGAGTCCGTGAGGCAAAGTGAAAGTTTTCGATCAACACGTGATCGCGGTCCAGCGGTCCAGCTCTGTACCGTGACCCCCGCCGCCGAGTCTTATAGTGCTTCCACATTCCTTGCCAATTCCTTGCAGCCGCTGATATAAATGATTGGCCTATAATCGATCATCGATCATCCCGGGTCTATACTTTCCGTTTCCCAAGCTACTTCTTGCATCTCAGCAGACGGCCCATATTACTTCAACTTCAAGTTGAAGACAGACGTGCGCTTAAAATCGGAAATTCTGATGCCACGGCTTCGGTTGAGGCCGACTCGGACCGCTTGAATGTGACTTTCGTGTGGACTTACAGCTAAATTCAAAACGATAGGCGGGTCCTAAAAAATCACGCACATTACGGGAGCCAAGTTGTTGATTCCCGAGAGCTTTTTTGATCAAAATCGTACCATATTCTAGTGCCAGACGGTCTGGACCTCTCGCCTAGCTCTCGAACATCTAAAATAGGCTTAAATTCCATCAAAGTCCAGGTCCCGCAAAGTGTGCAATTTTGTAAGACCCGCCTATCATTTTGAATTTAGCTGTAATACGCCTGCCTACTAGTGACTATGTCAGAGGACATTCAACACTTATCGGCCCTCTTGTGCGAGTAGGCTTGTACCCTCCATCTTACTGCGCCTTGTTGATTCGATTATTGGCTCGGATGTTTGCAGTGTACGTTCCCTTCTGCAGGAACAAAATGCCCTATTTACAAGAATGGAAAGGGTCCAAATTGAAGCAGGTACGAATCTCACGACCATGTTCAACAAAGCGAAAATACACCTTTTTTCATTCAGACCTTTCGTTGCAACCTGTCCCATCTGTCCCCGCACGTAGCAGCAGTGCATGGAATCCATTGCTAAGATCTACCCTTAACAATGCTGAGCCAACGCTTCAGCGATGGCGAGGTAGTCTGGACACCCTCCTTTTGTTTGTATGCTCTTGATCTCGTATACTTCAGGGAACGGGTCCTGATGATTTTATAAGGTTGGACTGTTTTCTGCAATTGTAACCGCTTTCTTTGTCGACTCCTTGAAACGTTTGCAACCAGACGAGATGGCTCGTACAAATGAACTAATCGCGAATCTCACAAACACCATCATCATTTTAGCTCACGCTAGTGCATTTGGGGAACTCGGCGTTGCACCACCTGCCCCCTTCGTCCCTGATTCAGGCGATGTTCGTGTCAATGTGTATTGGTCCCTGGCGTTGATTAGTAGTGTATGCAAGTTGTCTTCTTCGTAATAACATAGCTTATTATGTTCCAGATATTGATTGCTGCACTCGCTGTGGCAGGACGAGCCTTCCTCGCGTCTCTCACACGACCTGAAGGTGATGCCGTTGCCAAGTTGACACAAATTTACCGAAAATGGGTGACTGCAAAACGATATCTTGGGCCTTTTTTAGAGGCTCTACCACTATTCCTAATGATCCCTTTAACCCTTTTTATACTAGGTCTTCTTGACATACTTTTTTCGACCTCCATCACCTCGTCACCTGTCCTGACTGTTTCTATATTGTCGTCCATTTTGGTGGTGACGGTGGGCTTGTTACTGTGCTTTGCTTTTGTCCATGGTATCAAGCATCCAACAACCTCGCCTTTCCAGACTTCGTTTTTTTAAATTTTATCTACGACACTTGCCTTAGCCGGCTCAAACCAAGGATCGGATTTAGACACACCGCCCTTAGATGACTTCAAAGAAGAAAGGGATCTCACGGCTTCCAACTGCGAAGTCTTTCATCATGCATTGCAGGAGGCCTTTGACGATGACACCATTGACCAAGCCTCAGCGGCGTTGGAAGGAGTATTGAAAACACGGGGCCCTTGCGCTGAATTTTATGACGCACTGTCAGACTTGGAGTTGCGCACAATTTTACACCTATTGTCCCCGGAAGCCAGTCTTCGTAGTAATCTGTCTGCTGCACGGATTGTAACCAATCTTGCTTCCGAAAGAAGTAAGTAATTACTCCCTTGGCTGGTAAGTAGAGTAACCGTCTGTAGACAGCAGATTCCACGGAAGTTCTGCTGATATGTCATCCAATGGTTTAAGCTCACTTCAGAGGGTTTCTTTGTTAACTGCACTGCTCAGAGCTGCCAAGCATCATCTTGAGAGCCGTCTAGTTTGATATTCTGCGCCAAGTTTATCTTGAGGGTTCAAGAAACATTTATCTGGGATGTTGGGAGATTTCTGACCTTGAGAGTTGTTTCAAGGTTTCTTGCACTGTTTTGGCACTGTTGCAGGATAAATTTAATGCGGTGGATATACGCGATTCGAGGTTGTGTCGGGAAGCGTTGACATACGTATATCAGTGGACGCTCTATAGGGCGTCGAGCTTCGGCGAATACGACATCGACTTACCAGAATTTCGCAATAGGTTGCCTCCTCGGGATACCTTTCTGGCAATGCTTCGGAAAGAGTGGGATAGGCTACATAGTAGTAAGCAACCTCGGAAGTTATCCGTACGGGTGCTCAGGACTCAAAATTCACAGACACCGAAAGTTTCTCGTGCGGGAGGCCAAGTACTTCGCAGCGGTTGGACGAAATTGAACCCGCATCAATTCCACTTCCATTGCCAGGATGGGGATTCGAGGTACCATCGCGGGAAGAACTTTGACACTATGGGATTGCGCAACGTCGCTGCTCATAAACCTACCACGCCCTGATTTGTGCATGACTATTTGAATGCAGAAAACTGATATACGAACTTTGCATTTCATCCTAGACTGTATATAGTTTTTCCCTTATGATGTAGTCTGCAATCTCTTCGGGAACATACTTTCTCCAATTCTCTGCCTCCAAATCTGGCTGTGAAATGGTGTCGCGCACGGCAGTGGAGCTGTACGTGCGCACATCTTCGGCGATATCGATAAAGGTGATGCGCTTGGAAGATATGAACTCTTGTGCGATGGCAAGTTTCGCTTCATCGTCGGCAGTTACTTTTGAATCTTTCATCAATGGACCGCGCCTGGCGCATACAATGCGAGAGTCATCTCCTTCCGGAGCAGGCGACAAAAACTTCCGGAGAGAGGATAACATATGCGATTCTGAGGCATAGTACCGTGACAAAACTAGGCGCTCAAGCGTGTCAAAGCCAACCATGAATGTTAACTGCGTATCATAGACAAGGGAAGGAGGGGTGGCTGATGCAAATGAGATAAACCTCTTCCTGAGGAAATCAAGCAAGCTTTTGGACTTGTTGACGAATATTGGTTCGTTAATGATACCAATTGCCACATTCGCTGCTTCCCTTGAAGTGATAGTGGTATTGTCATTGTTGTTCGAGGTGCTATCTCCATCCCGAACAACATGGTGGGTGAGAAGTGCCATCATTTTCAAGCGCTGTAAATATGAGGCGTCACCAGGTTTCATGATTGTCTTGTCAGCATTGCGGACAGATAGCAGGAGAAGTTTGGCGTCATAGTCAGAATCATGATCTGGACCAGTGTCTTGGGTTTTAGAATACAAAGGTCGTCGAGAGTTGGCGAGCGCAAGGTGTGCCAAAGTTGGAGGATTGTAGGATGAATCCAACACCAACATTCTGAGTGGACGACGTACGAGAGGCGTAAATCGCGGATGTGGGATAGGCCAACGATCATGAGGGATATAAATGAGTTCCATGGGGAGTCTGTGTTGTACACGGCAGCAGTGGAGAGTCATGACTCCTCGGATAACTTGAAGTAGACTACCGAGATTAGATTAGATCACGCCTTAGATAATAACTGATTGCCATCATCCACCATGGCGGCCAGTTTGGAGAAGGATGCAGACGGCTTTTACACACCAGGTACTCAATCAAATTCCATACAATTTATCCTGACATTTCACCACAGCTGCACTCACTGCCGCCGCTATCGATGCCGGCGAACAACCAGTACCGCCAGGTATGTTCTAACGCGACAACATATTTTACTACATGTGTAAAATCTCTTTCTAGATGCTGATGCAGACCTTATCAAGTCTTCATTTGAAGTCACGGTAATCGCGCTCTCTCAACTCATACGATAGGATGCAGACTCACTTGCGCCATATTCAAGGTCACCTTAGCCGATCAGCAGCTGGACCCAGATTCTCCCTTGTACAGTGCGAAAACATTCGAAGAGCTTGGCTTGCGAGTCCTACTTTACTAGTATATCATCACACATTTATAATAGTTGAACCCAATTATAGGCACCAAGATCTTCTCAAAGGGATCTACGACATGGGCTTTTCTAAGCCATCCAAAATCCAAGAACGCGCCCTTCCACTCCTACTCAATAATCCGTGCGTGATCCCGCCTGTTGTTCGCTTCCTTATGTCATCACTGAACGTGCTGGGTTAGACCTACAAACATGATCGGGCAATCCCAGTCTGGCACAGGAAAGACCGCAGCATTCGTCCTAACCATGCTGAGTCGCGTCGATTTCTCAATCAACAAACCGCAGGTGACTTGTCCTTTTGTTTCCTTCTCTTTCCTTTAGCCCTTATTTTTGAAATACAAAGGCTCTCTGTCTAGCCCCCTCTCGTGAACTCGCCCGACAGATCATGTCGGTCGTGGTGGCTATGGGCAAATTCACAAATGTACAAACGGAATACGCCATCAAGGAGAATCTGCCCCGAAACGCGACCACTATTACTGCACATATCATCGTGGGCACGCCGGGCACGATGACTGATCTAATGAGGCGGAAGGTTCGTCACTATCTTTCATACCTATTAGCCGGTATCGGAATGATGGGAAATAAAGGTCATCGATGTCAGCGAGGTCAAAGTTTTTGTGTTGGATGAGGCAGATAATATGTTGGATCAAGATGGACTGGGTGATCAGACCTTGAGAGTCAAGAAGTAAGCTTCCCTGTTGTTATATACATGGAAGGCATGCTTAGCATTGCCGTCCGACCACAAAAGCATGCTTCCCCGTAATCATCCTGTCCAAATCATTCTCTTCTCGGCCACATTCCCTGACCAAGTCAGAAGATTCGCCTCCAAATTTGCTCCAAACGCCAACAAGATCGAACTTCAAAAAGAAGAGCTCAGCGTTGAAGGTATCAGACAGTTCTATATGGACTGCAAGAACGAGGAACACAAATACGACATTCTTGTGTCGCTATACTCGCTCTTGACGATCGGTCAGAGTATTATCTTTTGTCAAGTGAGTTCCAATAACAAATTACGACGTCGGGACTCGAACATGGTCGTTGTAGCATCGGCATACGGCGGACAGAATTTCGGCGCGGATGACTGCCGAAGGGCATAAAGTAGCCTCTTTGCATGGAGCAAAGGACGCAGCTGAGCGTGACGTTATAATCGATAATTTCCGTGAGGGACGGGAAAAGGTGAGTCGAGTGCTGATATGGGGGAGCCCTTGTGGATTTGATAACCCGTTCTCATCAGGTTTTGATCACCACAAACGTCATTGCGCGAGGAATTGACATTTTACAAGTCAACATGGTGGTCAACTATGACCTTCCACTTATGAATGAAAGAGACAAGACTGCGGACGAGCGACCCGATGTCGAAACATACATTCACCGGATCGGTTCGTTGTTTCTTTCCCCAAAATGAAGGTGATGTCCCCAACTCATTGTGATGATAGGTCGTACGGGTCGGTTTGGGCGTAGAGGAATTTCGATCAACTTTGTGCACGATAAGAAGACTTGGTTGCAGATGGAACAGATTGAACAGGCCCTTGGAAAGCGGATCATACGGATCGAGACGAAAAACCTGGACGAGATGGAAGAAGTACGTCTTTCCCGAACCCAAACAGGATGGTCACTAACGCATATGTATAGACTATGAAAAAGGCTTTAAAATAGTGGTTTACTTTCACGCCCTCCAGTTTTGTACATATTGTAAACTTACCGGCAGCACTTGCATAAAAAATATATCACTTGTGACTTTGAAGTGAGTCAGTCTGTTGGACAACATGAAAAAACTCTATTATGATCGACGTTACAGATGAGTGAAAAAGAATTGATACGAATTGCAGTTGTTAATGGTATTATATGCGAACGAGAATGGGTCGTAAAACACAAGTAGCTGGCAAATAATGCCTTAAGACGACTTAGAAGCTTGAGCAAAAGCAACCGCGACGGTCTGTACCATATCATGTAAGTCATCGACGACGAGTAAAATCAAATTGTGCTCACTTCGGAATGGCTCAACGAAATGAGGACCTTAACAATGCCCGCCTCGTCGGCTTTCCCCTTGGCGTCTCCGTGAAGAGTAACCGTCGGTGCACCAGTGTTAGGATCATTAAGGATCTCAATGTCACGCAAAGACGCCGCAGCACCCTTTGATTTCACGCCCAGAGATTTGAACACGGCCTCCTTACCGGCCCAGCGAGCGGCAAAGGATGAAGGAGGAGAAGGTTGAGCACGGCAATATGCAACCTCTGCATCTGTGAAGTTACGAGAGACGAAAGTGGCGTTATGCGAGGGCACTGCGGAGATGAGCTCTGAAATAATGGCTTGTGAGTATATATATTTGAAAAATGACAGACTCTGTACCGACCTTGATCGACACCAATACCGCTGAAGGATTCGCAAGATGGGTCGGCCAGTCCCCCAGCAGCTACCATGTTGGAAACGGTCGTGGCGTTAGATACATCTGCCGGAACCTTGGTCATCAATTTGCCCTTGAATGAGTATTCGCCTGTCTTCGGGTCGAGCGTTGCTCTTGCCATGGAGTTCAACAGAACCTTGCCTTCCATATCGCCAAGATATGGAGGGTGCTCTTTCACTTTCACAAGCGTGTTTTTGATCATCATGTCGCTCATGGCTTTGTAGGATTGCAATGCACGAGTGTGGTGCCGCTCTTTATACTGATCATAGTATGTGGGTTCTAACGCTCCCAAGAGATATCGAGGATGGAGCACGAGGGCTGTTCCACCAACTTGACCGAAACCGAAAGAGGACTTGAGGATCGTTAGTTAGTTAGTATATTTCAAGAGTAGTAGAATGCATACCATGACACCAGCGCGTATGCCATCGGTATGGATTGACTTGGAGGGGAACATGAGGAATCGGCGGTCCTGGAAATGCGAATCGACGTTGCTGCGAAAACGACAGTTAAGATCCAAGGCCGAAGAAGAGCGACGGAACACATACTCGCTGTTACGATTGCCAGGAATGATGCCGGTCGTGACGGTTTGCAGTAAGCCAGCCATCTGCCATGCTGCAGACCCTCCTTTAGAGTGACCGAGGAGGCTCTTCTGCGCTATGATCGGTACAGCATTGCCAGGAGTGCGTGAAATCTTGGTGAGGATATCGTTCCAAATATTGGTCTCATTTTCCTCCTGCAAAGAGTCATTCCATTAGGCAAGCATAGTGAGTGAAAAAGGGTCACATACATTTGCATTTGTGCTAGTGCCATGAATGGATAGCACACCAATATCATCGGCGGTCAGACCCCAAACAGCAAGTGCCCGACGAAGAGGGGCAATTCGAGGGTCAGTGCCTTCTAGCATTCCGTACATCGCCAAAGCGTCTTTCTCTTGCCGAAGAGCCTCTTTTTCAATGTCCGCAACCCTAGACGAGAGATATTCCTGGTCAATTGATTCGCCTTGTGCTTTTCGGAACTCTTGCTCTTCATGAAGCTGTGAATGTTCATGGGACAGCCACTGGGAAATTTGTTTGCGTCGGAAAGTAAGCTGACGAGAGCGGTATGCCACATCCAGGATAGGAAGAGGGTGCGTTGAGGGAACCTCTCGAGCCACCGTCAGCGCGCCTTTTCCTGGAGCAGGCACAGATCGGCCAGCCTTATCACTGTATATGGTAGTTGGTAAGGTGAAGGTAATGGAACAAGAAAAACAAGTACATACGTTGAAGTCGAAGTAAATGCAAGGATTCCCCGAATTGGAGCGCCAAGATCAAGTGCTGTCTTGGCGCTCATGACGATATGTACACCAGTTCCCTAAGATTCACTATCAGGATATCATCCCTGAACAACGAAACTGACATGCCTGAGACTCCATAAACTATGGTCAAAGGGGGACTGATGAGTCGAAGAGCGCAACAGATGTAACAATTACTTACCCCGGCACGAGATGTTGTTGCTGGGCGAGACATTTCAGTCGGTTCGCGACCCATTGCAAACTCGGTCTCAGCGTTACTTGTTGCCTTCATATTGGCGAATTCGTAGGATCCTTCTTCACTGATGTCATCGAAACCACCTGCTATCATCACTTTGGCTTTCCCGGATAGGATTGAATCACAAGCAATCTCCAAAGACTGAAGTGCAGTGGCACTGAGAAAACAAATCGTTGGGGGGTTAGTTAGTTAGGAAATGGAATGAAGCATACCAAGCTCCGACAGGAATCTTCACAGGCCCACTGGATGACATTAGAAGCAGATTGATCCAACCCGCGGTGGTATTGATGAATCTAAAACAGACGTTAAGGGATATGTTTGCTGAAGGAAAAACGCATCTGACTTACGTTTCCTGAAGAACATCGTTCTGGACTTCCCGCTCATCGCGCCGATCCTTAAACATCTTGGCCATACTCGTCACACCGCCCATGCCACTACCAAGGGAGGTTCCGACTTCTGAAGGATGAATGTACTTGTACAGCTCATACGGATCTGTGATGCCCGACATGTTGAGGGCCTCTGCAGTGCATACGAGAGCCCACAAAGTAGCACGATCGGTTTGAGCAATGATGTCGTCAGGAATACCGTATCGACCCGCATCCCAGCCTGTGGGAACTTGACCAGCCACCGTCCGGCTGAACTTGAATGCTTTGGGCACAAAAACACAGGCACCTTTCTTCAATTTAGCAAACCACTGCCCACTCTGCCCAGCCCAGATGTCACATTTATCGCCGTGTTGTAGTTTAAATTTCTGAGCTTCAGACTCAGCGACTTCAATGGGTTCCAAATCGTGAATTAGCTCGATTTCTTGATTAAAAACCTTTCTGTTGGGATCATAACCGCGAAAGAGCTCCGGCTCTGAAAAATCCAGCAGAGGTGAGAAGAGGAGGGAGTCAAGTCAAAAGGTACACACCGATCAACCGAACACCCGCATGTGCTAGGATCTCCTTTTCATAACGACCTTTGATGTCTTTGTCATCTACGGGCTCGCCTGTCTTACTATCAACCCAGCCTACGTAAAGAGAACCGTCTTTGAGGCGCCCGTCGAAATGTTTGACGTAACCCATCATCCAGGACATCTCAATACAGCCCTCGATAGTAAATTCACCCCTGGCCTCCATTTCCCAACGGGTACGTGAACTTCCCCAAGGACCAACTTCGGCAAAACCGGTCACGACGGCGACTTTGTCAAGATCGATGAGCCCGCGCAGATAAGAGACGTCGCTCAAGGCGGCAGGAGATTCTAGTGTGGGGAAAGAGAATTGGAAATTGGCACGAGGGAGCACATCCACAGTTTGAAGTAACCGTTCAGCTTCGACTCCGTTGATAATCTTGAAATCAGCTGAATTATCACGAGCAATAGCGCGACGAAGATCAGCCTTTTTGAGGAGATTTGTGCGGATAAGTGTGACGACATCCGCTAAATCTGGTCGATCCATGCCTCCATTCAAGTCTGCCCAGATTGGCTCAACCTGCGTGATGCTGAAGAGAAGGGGGTGCATGAGGCCAAGGATGTTAAACGCCATTTCCTTGGCCGAAAAGGTGCGGACGCCGTGGCTTTCAAGCTCATGGGCGACAATGTTTGTAGGACCCATAAGTCCAGTACCGCGAGTCCAGCTAAACGATGGCCGTGAACAATCAGAAGAAGCATACCAGCCGAAATACTTACCCAATAACCGCGCCAGCTAGACAAAGATATTCGCCCCAACTCTCCGAGCTCCAGCGTTGGAAAAGAGTCTCTAGCGAGATCTTCGATTCCGAATACAACCCATCATTTCCAAACAAACCATGATTTGGGGAAAGTGGGAGGATCACTTGGGTTGGCCGAGTTACGAAATGACGGCTTGCCTTCTTATTCTTCACCGCACCGAGGATACGGAGCAAGTTGACGAGCATCATCCGATGAGCGAGTTCTGATTTGTCGTCCAAACCATCGATTTCACGCCCATTTTCCGGGATGCCAGCGAACGGAAGAATGTAGTCCAAGTCCATACCCAAGTTGACATATATATAGTCAATGAGAGCTTCGATATCCTGTTTCGAGGCTTGATTGAAGGGAACCACAGTCAGGGCGGAGCCGCGGCTGCCGAAAGTTTGGAAAATTGACTGGTAATATTCCACCGTCTTGCGATTGTAGCTAGAGGTAGTGATCACCACGCGGGCTCCTCCAGACAGCAAGCCCTTTACAATCTCAACACCGATTGATCCCTTTCCCACACCCGTGAGAAGAGCATTCTTGTCTTTGAAGGTTGTCCCAGAGGTAGCGATTTCGTGCAGGATGTCCAGATAGACACCAGTCAGATTGCTACTATATTCCCAGTTCGTGCCCGCTTTACGCTTCAAATGAAGGAGTGGAACCTTGTCAGCAGAGACGGATGTAATGGCGGATAGTTGGGGGCGGAGGAATTGGGAGGACGAGCGTCGACTCTTGGGTACTCTTGGGTGGGACTCGGGCGATTTGTGGAGGGAACGAACGACACCTTCGTACAAGGCCTTGATACGATTCTTCTGGTCTTGACTAATGCCTGGCTGGGATTTCACGAGAGTCCAGAGCTTCGACACGTCATCCTGGACCTTTTGTATATTAACAGCTCCTGAAACTGTATCGCCAGCAGCCATTTCCTCAACGTAGGCCTCCAGTTTGCGTACATTTTCACGGACTACCTCGGAGTAAACAATATCTCCCCCCGCTGTGACTTCGGTCCGGGGCGCAGTGGGGAAAGTCACTGAAAGTGAGAGTGAGAAGATAAATTAAACAGATTAAAGACTGCGAACCGTCTTTGTATACGGGAGGCTTTCCGATAACCTCTCGAGTATTATCAATCAACTGCTGACCGAACTCCTTCGCTAACTTGTACGTGTCCCCTTTCGAAGGATCGCACTGATCAATGTGGTATTGCATATAGGTCAACATGTCCGGATCGGCGCGGTTTAGAAGTGCAATGCAGCGTGCAGTGATTTCGCGATCCACAGTAGTTAATCGGCCAAATATAATATCGTAGTACATCAGCAGCGCATCTTGTCGAACCCAATTCCACGAAGAGTCGAAATGTCGGGCTTTCAAAGGGTCAAACCGTGGTTGGATGCCTTCAATGTACATATCACCATGCTCTCTGGTAATGCTGTCCAACTTCGCCTGAAGGGCGGCAGAGGTAGCCTTCTCCCGGTCAAAAGCGATTTCACCAGCTCTCGAGTCGCGACCCAGATAGCGCATGTATAATTCAATGTGTTGCGCCGCAAATTGTTCCTGTTCAGCTTGGAACTTCAAGAACTCTTCACTGTTGATGGTGGCTCCAGAAGCACCTCCTCCGGCAGCACTAGTACCCGGTGAGGACAATGAGATGCCAGATCTTTGAGCATAGATAGCAACAACACTGTCAAGCCAGGATTTCGCTTCGGCCTCGGAACCGAGACGTTTTGAAGGTTCAAGCGTAGTAGCAAGGAGAAGGACACCGTCAGAACGAGATGGGCCCAAGCCCCAGCTTTTCGAAAGGTAAGACTTGATGGCAGAAGCATTGAAACCACCCGGCATTTTGCCTCCGACTAATCTGGAGACTAATCCATTGCTGTATTTGCCCAGCGTGCCGTTGAATCCAGATGCGAGCGCAGACCCTAGCTCTTCGAGAGGAAGTTCTTCTCCCTTCTCGGGAGCGGAGGTGAATTCTTGCTGCAGGTCACCCAATATTTCGTTTTGCAACGTTGATTTGCCACCAACCAGGTCTTTGATGGATTTTGACAATGGCACTTCGTCAACTCGCTTCTTCAACTTCTGCGCTACGATGACACTAAGGATATCGACAGCCTTGATTGGGACATCTTCAATGGAGGTGGCGGGTCCCGAAGGAGCTTGCGAGACTGAAACAGGTACAGCTTGCACAACAGGAGCGGGGGCTGGCGTAGCGCCTGACGAGAGAGCCACATCCTCGTTTGGGCCATCAAGCTCATCTTCGTACTGATAGTAGATCTCTTTAACGTTCTTCGCATGACAGAGAATAATTCTGGAGCGGCTAACGGAGTCATCACTCGTCTCGTACTTCGCTTTGAGTGTCCGAGTTGCCATGCCGGTAAGTGTAGGGGAGGGGCCAACTTCGATGAACCGTTCAAAGACGAATTCCGAGAAGAGCTGATCTTGCGTCTGAATCCATCGGACAGGTGACGCGAATTGGTAGGCCAACAGTTCGACAAGAATTATGTAAGCAAGCTTCTGGCGTTGCTCTGTACCTGCCCAATTATCCTGTTCCCATGTCCTCAGCACTTTATCAAGTCGTGGAGACGAAGTCTGGTCGTAGATAATTTGTGCATATTCCCTTGACACCTCAAAAGGCTTGGCGATGAGATTGGGAATGTACTTCCCGACGAGCATGTCAGGATTCAAATCTGCAGCATTAATCTTCTTCGATAAATCTGGACAGGTTCAGACACCTACGGTTGCGAAGACATAGATAAGGGACGTACAAGCTCGGAAGGGCATCACACCAGCCCACAGGTATCGCGAATGGAAGGGCACATCAATGCCGGGCAGCGGAATCGTTGCGAAGCCACGCTCGAGTTTAAGATGTCCTTCGTCTTTCTGTTGGTCCAACGCCCTCTGATGGCAAGATTTAACGATGTCGGTGAGCATTTCCTTGACCTTCTCGATGGTGTAAGTTTCAGTCAACTAGACAAACAGTTGATTAACCCCGTGGCATCGAATAGCGGTAAAAGTAACGTACCTTAGAGATATCGATCTTCTGAATTTTCAGGTAGTTCAAAACATTGGTCATCGTCTGCAAGGAGATTAATTCGCCAGCACAAACATATTGTTGCCCCTATAAAATCAACCATAAGTTAAAGAATAAATATCAATGAAAGAATACAAGATTACCTCCACGTTGTAGTTAACAATTTCCAGAAGGGATCCTGTAGTCGCAGCTATACTATCAACCACTTCTCGTAATGCCGCATCACTGAACGTTTTCGAGATGCGACTGGGGTTGACTGCACACATGGCATAGTTTGATCTATTCTCAGAATCACGTTCTACCGCACGTTGCATCGTTATTCCACGATAGAAGACGACATCGACAAGGGCAGAGATGTGGAGTACATCTGCTATAGAGGCGAGGGCGGAGTATTCACCCAAGGAATGGCCTGCGAATGCACAATCGTTCTGCACAAAACCCTTGACGCGCAGATCCTCGAAAGCAGCCTTCTCTGTGACGACAAGGGCAATCTGTGCAAATTGAGTGGCGAAAAGTAACCCTGCCGGATGACTGAATGTGTACTGCTGCGTTCGGACATCAATATCTGCAAAGAGAGGGAGTGTTTTGATGTTGCCATCCTTATCCATAGCATCGTATGTCATATCCATATACCGTTGACGGATAGCCTGTCCTTTGATCCCGCCGAAATGGATCGTCTTCGCCCTTGGATTATCCTTGACAATCTCGACAATCGAAAACCCGTAAACAGCCAGAAGATGGGCATCGGCACCTTCCCAGACAGCGCGAGCAGCAGGCGAACTGTTGTAGAGGTCCATGCCCATACCAGCCTCCTGGGAACCTTGTCCAGTAAAGACATAGACGGTGGGGGGTTGAGACACTTCAGCTGAGCCTTGCAGAACCTTTTCGCCTCGGGCGTTCGACGTTTCGATTTTGACAACAATGTTTCCATCACGCATACCAGTATGACGAATGTTCACCCTAAGCTCATCTCCGGGAAGGACCATACCAACAAAAGCAACATCATACCTGGAAATAATAGTCGGCCTGTATTATTACTGTAAATGATTGAACAACTTACGCAAGAACACGTTCAGGATGGCCTTGCGCTACGACAGTTTCAACGTATTTGCGAGTCGCAGCACTTGACCACAGTCCATGTGTGATAGTAGCCGGCAGAGAAGCATAATCGGAGAAATAGGGATTGACGTGGATGGGATTGAAATCACCAGAGACTTGTGAATAAGCTTCATTCGTGAGAGGTGCATTGAATGTCGTGTTTTCATCCAATTTCGTTAAACTGTATCCGTCGTTAGGAAGAGGCACGACGAGGCCTTCGGGCGATCCGAAGCGCTGCAGGTATGCCAGGACGGGATTTCCCTGCGAATCATCTCGCTGGAAGTCAACACTTCCGACCTTGACCAAAGCCTTAAGCTGATCGCGAACGAAAATGTCGCCAGATACCGAGACATTCCTGAAGGAAGTTTTGTCCTTGAACGAAACTTGCGACCGCACACGGAAAATCAAAGATGTTCCAGCCAACAGTGGTGACGACGTGTTCTGCCATTCAAACCATTCCTTCGACTGAAGGACTCCGACATCAGCATCAGTGTCCAGAGCGACGAGATAGCTGGGCTCCTCCGTGGTCTCAAAGGTGTTCTCATAATCGAAAAAGCGACCGCGGAAAAGGAAGGACGAAACAACTTCAACGACGGCTTGACGGCCACGATAAATATATCCTTTGACCTTCACAATCTTCCCCTCGTTCGTATTGGTCACAGAAATAATCCGAGCCTCTGCTCGACACACATCCCCAGCTTGCAGGGGCGAAGCGCCTTCCATCATGCGGAACCCGTTCGACAAGTGAACTAACTTCAAAAGATCGCCATCAATGGCTGAAGGGAAGATTGATTTCATGATAGCCTAGTAGGAAGAAAGTCAACTTTGATTGAGACAAAATTAAATCAACACGCCACCTTCCAACCCGTCACGATTGCAAAGTCCATGGGTGCTTTCACGACGTCATTTCGCACAGTCTTGAAAGATTCCCCTTGATTACCCACTACTGCACAAAACCTTTCCACTGCATCTGCTTCTATAGTGACCTCAGGGCCAACAAAGGTCTCGTGGATGTCAATATCAGGCAGTACGTCGTCGTCACCATACCACAACTTCCAGTAAAACTCTTTGATCCGCGTGTTCCTTCCGATGGCGATCTCGTGAATTGGGGCAAATCCATTAGAAGGCTTATACTCAAATTGCAGGGAGAGTGGAACGGAAACATCTTGACGGTCTTCATACATCGTCATGTCGATAAGCTTTGAAACATCATTGTACTTGATCTCCAAGGCTTTGAAGGCAGATTTGTGTGGACCATAGGAGCGAGCAGCGCCATAAATGGTGACAGAAGATGGCACACCACCAGCAGATTTCATGATAACAACCGTTTGGCTGACGCGAGGAACAAGAAGACGTCGAATAGGATTATCGATGAACAACCCGCCTTGGACGAAAGTTGGGAAGGTAATAAAGGCTCGTAACCAGCTCAGCCTATCTCCAGCAAGGGTTTCCAGCCACAAGGACGTGTCCAGCACGACGCCACTTATCTTATAAGTAACCTCATCTTGCCCATCGAGTCGCTCGACGCCAGCAAGTTCGGTTGGCATCCTGGAGGGTGACGTACTCAGGTAGTCAATGGTAGGGATCATAGATTTGTCTCCGCCATATTTGCGATCCAACAGACGCTGGACAAGGGTGCTGTTGATGTTGCCCAGCAACTCCTTAACAGGCTCATCTTTGACGATAGCACCTCTGGTAGCGACGGGACCCTGAAGAATGCACACTCGTTGAGGATCTTGGTCAAAGACGGCTTCGATGTCTTCGGCTGCCCAGAGGGAATCCTTAAGATCAGGGAATGTCAATAACAAAACAAGACTGAACAAAATATTTCACCGACTTTCTTGAACCACACTTCGAATTGAGCATCAAGCACAGGGATGAATGGTACAGGCTTCTGACCAGGTCGCTGTGAGATTGCGAGGAAGTAAGCGGTGTCCTCGGCCGCTAGCAGCTGCTCCGTCGCCAGAGGATATGTTGTGAAGAAAGTCTCGACGAAGGGGTGGGGGTCATCAAGGGACGAAAAGGACTGTAAAACAGAAGGCTTAGTCGCAGCCCCATTAACACCTGCAAATCGCTCTTCTACGCGTCGCAACCAATCGCCTGTTAAGTTTCTCAAGGAGATATCAACCCAGCGCTTCTCATGCGAGACGAACATGAGCTTGATCATCCTGAGAACGGTTTCCTCGTATGTCATATCCCCAAGGACCTTCGCCACATTACCGTCCTTCTTCCATCCGAACCAAGGCTTAGAGAAGTCCTTATTGAGTTTCCCGACGACCTCGTCATGGCGCTCCATCAACCACGCGAGCCTCTTCTCCTTTGGTAATTTAAAGACGGTGTCGTCAAATTCTTTCCAGAGCTTAACTCCCCGCGTGGCAACCTTATGGATCGGCTCGCCAAGCTCGGAGCGAACCGTAAGAATGCCTCCAGTAGGTTTGGTGTAAGTCCCTTCCCACTGACTGTCATCGACACCAGAAGCAGCAATGATAAGATCCTTCACGGAAGGACTGGTGTGCGCTTCCTTGGCTACCATCATTCTACTTGCAAAAAGGAAACCGTCAAACGGCATTGGTTGAACCCCAAAGCGCTCCGACCACTCTCCTGTCAGGTATGGCCACACATCATCAGCCGAGCCGAAGCCAGATCCACACACGAGGGAAATGTTGGGGTGTTGACGGATCGACCTATAGGTTGCCAAAATCGGCTGATGAAAGTCCTCATAAGAATGATGGCCTCCAGCACGGCCTCCAGTCCATTGCATAATAACAGGGAAATCGGGGTTCGAAGCTGCGATATTGACGACTTGTCGTATGCCGTCGACAGAGCCAGGCTTGAACGCTACATGTCTGATACCCGCCACCTTCAATCCATCAATGATCTCGATGGCTTTCTCCGTAGTAGGAATACCAGCAGCCACGCAGAAACCTTCGATGGGAATCCCCTCCTTACGCATTTCTTGCCATAGGGGGAGTTGGAAACTAAACTGACGAGGGTTGATATATAGGGCGTTAAGAGTGACACCGACGCCGGCAGGAATTTTCTTCTGGATTTCGCTAACTTTGGCGCGAAGAGCGGTAGCATTATAGTGACCACCACCGGCCAACTCAATGTGGAAGCCTGCATCAAGGACTGCACTAACAAAACCAGCCTTGACAGTAGAAGGTGTCATGCCAGCAACCATTATAGGCGGTTTGCCCAAAAGACGAGAGAATGGCGTGTTTAAGTGGATGGTACCATCACTAACGGCAAAAATTAGCATGATGAGGTGGAGTCAAAAGGATGTTCCTTACCTAGTGCGAACAAGACCCGGCGACCACCTCTTACTCCACCAATCTTCATATTTGACACTAGCACAGTCAAACAACTCGGCGTCACCCTTGCCGCGCTCTCCAACTATGATAACACGAACGCCCCGACCATCAAGGTTCTTCGCTGTTAGTGGACCAATGCCACTCATTCCGCCTGGACCAAAATCAATCGCATGTGTAGCAGATTCAGGGAACCCAGTCGCCTTCGCCCAACGGATAGGCTTAATGAAGATTTGGTCACATAAGGAGCCCGTGATAGAGGTCTTCAGATTACGGAGATCAGATCCTAATCAATCAACAGAAATCAGCCCCCATGTACGGCAAAACATAGATGCATCGCGTACCATCCTCTGTATGGAATACCGGGATTTTCAAGTCCTCTGCATTCCATAACTCCTCATCGAGATCCTCCATCAGCTTCTCAGTCACGCCACTCAGGTATCCACTGTGATATGGAACCCCAACAACCAAGAACCGAACGGAGAAGACGGGTTTGCGTTGAGAGAACGGTATCTTGCTTTGATCCAATCCAGTCGGAGCACGGACTTTCCGAAGACTGGTGACTAACCCGTAGAGCGAACGAGCAGGACCATTAACTACAAAAGTGCGTGGTCCGTTGTGAAGTGACACTTGAACCTGCGCATTATCGGGAAGATGTTTGTTTGTTTGTTTGATGTGCGGCTCGAGTTCATTCAAGCTCAATCCGGCGATGGACAACATTGGACTCGGTGTTCCCTCGCCACCTTCGATCGCATCTTGAATGATGTTAGGCTCCAAAGAAACGATGGGGAAAGCTTGCTGTCCACGGAGACCAGAATAGAAAAGCCATCTCAAAGCTTTCTTCGAGTTATCAGCGAACGATTCGAATGTGGCAGAAGCTGCGATGGCAACGGCTGAAACGATTCCTTGTGAATGACCAGTAGCTCCGGCTATGCGGCCGCGGAGCTCCCCTGGGGTCAGCCCTGCAACTTTACAGATGATCAAGTACTGGACGAGCTGAGTGAGACCGATCAACGGAAATGATATAGGGACCGAAGCCAAATAGGCAACAGACGGACGAGGAGCGGTTCCATTCAACCACGATGAGACATCGAGGCCAAAAGTGAAGTATGGAGTAGTTTGCTCTTCGGCTGCAAGGGGCACGAGGATGTCGGTAGTGATTACTGCAATGAAAGATGCGACGAAGGGCGTATATATATCATATAGTGACTGGAGCTCGTCGAAGTAAACTTCATTCGTTCCCTGTCCCCCAAATAGCGCATAGACGGAGGCTTTACCACTATATGAGGCGGATAAGAGTGCAGATTTTGGGCCACTAGGGACATCGGAGACACTCTGAGCCTGGAGAGCCGCAGTAGCTTTGAAATATGACGACAGAACAACCTTACGAACTTCCGTGTCAAAGCTTGAAGTCAAGGAATGAATATCCTTGGTTGAGAGGAATGAAGTTGTGAAATGCTTGAGCATATTCACGAGGAGGGAAATGCGTGCTTCGATTGACTGAGATTCCTCGTGCAGTCTATGGGTGACGAAAGCAATAAACTTGGCCGAAAGCTCTACAGTTGCCTCGGCCTCGTTTTCCAGTTGGATAGTCACGTCTACATTTTGCAACAGGGATTGTTCATGGGTGAACTCATCCCGAAGGACCTCGGCGGCAATCCATTCATCAGGTTTTGTAGATACGGGTATCGAGAGCTATCGAAAATGGACTTCAGATTCAGCATGGCTACGAACAAGAAACCCACTCTAATTTGACCAAGAGAAAGAATTAACGGACGAGTAGCAATATTGAGCGCGTGAATGGCAGCACCATTAGGAACCGCCATTTCAAAAAGGAATAGAGAACCAGAGGTTCTACGAGATGGGAGTGTCTGTAGAAGGGGGACTCGGGATGAAAAGCAGTTAAAAAGTTGAAAGCACTTTTATAACTGTCCCTGACCCCAAACGTCACCCCCAACGGATTTTTTGGAGAGGGGCACGTGACCGTATGCGCCTTTTCCGCAAAATTTTGGATGGCATACATGTCACTCAATCCCAGCTAACCACGAATAATTTACGTATAGAAACTATGTGCCAGGAAATGCTGCGGGCATGCAAGATACATCTGTGACCCCAATCTTCTAGAAATTGACATCAGCCTACTCGGCCCTCCGGTACATCATGCCGTTGTCTACATGAGGCTGTAATCTTACATTTGCTATCCGCCTCCCCTGGCCTCGTTCTCAACTTCACAAATTTCTTGCACCCCTTCCCTGAAAAATACCACATTAAATTCAATCAGTCCCCTCCGGCCTTCGTAGACACTTGTCGGTAACAATGCCAACAGCGCAAGCTGAGGCGTAATAAGATGATATGTCAACGTCGTGCCGGGAGTTGATGGATAAAGAGATGTAGCGGCACTCGGGTAGAAAAGATCCTTGGGAGGTCGATGGACGGTAGAGTTTGGTGGCATGTTCGCCTCGTGTAACATCTGTTCGGTGTAGGCCGAAGAGCTTGGAAGTGGAGATATAGATGAGGCAGAGGGCGGTGGTGTCAGGGGTAAAGGCCTCCGAGAACTCACGGTAGCTGATCTGCAGGATGTAAGCCACACGACAGAAAACTCAAGAAAGTAACCTCACTTGTATAATGTCCCAAAGGAGTTCAACGTTTGTAGATAATCACAACAAAGATTGTGAGTAGCAGAATCGACTGGTGAGGCATCGGTCGCAATGTACAACCGCGATTTCGTATCGAATAAGAATGCTTTCGGCGACTGCGAATTCTAGAACAACAATTTAGGGCAAATCGAAGTAGTGATAATGCATTCCTTACCGCACAGAAAACATTGAGCAGATCTTCAAGATAAGGTAGGGAATCGATCAGTTTGTGAATGACTTTCGAGAACGCCTCATGGAGCGAATGGTCATATACGGAAGTTAAATGAAAATTCAATTGCACCTGTTCGTAATCAGGTGATATATCCAACAAGCGATCAGATACTCGCTCATGGATCTGCCGAAAGTTCTCTAACATAATATGAGCGTTAAAAGACTAAAAATAATTCTGGACATACCAATTTTATCATCCTCCTGTAGTTTCTCAGCCTTATGAACAAACACCTCGAGACTCATATTCGGGTTCTCCTGATACGCTGCAGCAATAAACTCTGCAAGCTTCAGGATGGGTTGGTTATATAGGTCCTTTGTTGATTGCTGTGAGCCATACAACCATATAATGACAAAACACGACCTACGCGAATGTCTATCACGAATATCATTGTCGCAAACTGCGACAGCGGAGCCCCGAGTGTCTCGACAGTAATATTTCCAGGACAGTCCCAGATTTCAAGGGGGATGATAGTGCTAGTGAGGGTTAGCATGAACTTGGTCCCCGACAATTCATGACTGTAGACGTACGCACTCGAACGCATGTTTCATTATTCGCATCGTAGTCTCGAGATAAAACGTTTGCTTCGGAGACAAGTCGTTGAACAACACTTGCTGAATTGAGGTTTTCCCGGCTCTGAATGGGAAACCATAACATCCACAAAAATTGTACATGAACGTTTGACTGACTTACCTGCGCAAACCCAGCAAAAGGATCTTTGTTTTAGGAACACCACCAGGCGAGTTTCTGTGTCCATTGAACTTTGGACGCTGGGCTATCGGTGTGGTGGAGGATGTTGCTGCATAAGAAGGAAGTCCGTTGAGCATCATGCGACGGTAGAGAACTAGTTACTAAATGATCTGAAGGTCGCTCATCTACGCAACGAATTCGGGTCTTCGGAACTATAATTCCGTTCCAAGCCTTTCATCAGTTCGTTACTACTCGAGTTACTCACGTTTATCAACCAATTTGAATTAGTGCTCCACAGAAGATAAGCCAAAGGGGCGTGCTGTTAGTCGACCTTCTAACCATGAAGTTTGGAACCAAGATCAAGGTGCGTTTATTGTTACCTCTACCGTGAACTTTCACAGCCCGAGTAATGAGTATGTCTAGGACTCCCTTTATAATGAATGGCGACCGTTCTACTTAGACTATAGCCTTCTGAAGCGTATTCTAAAGGTACGCATTTCAACCTCTCGTTCGAATATTTGGACACGGAAGGACTACTTGTGTTGTATTTAGACCCGCACGGCCGGTGATGGATGGACCGTCAATGATGAGAAGGAGTTTACGAATATGCTTGAAAAGGAACTGGATAAGATTTATGATTTTCAGAAAGCCAAGGTCTGTCTGTCTTATCCCATCATACGATGGTTTCACGCAGAGAAGCTAGCTTGCAAGTCTTCTCTTGCTTGCAATCACGCATTTACAGACTGTGCTATGTTGCATCTTTTGAACTTCTATTTCTCATCAGACTTCTGAGCTCGCTCGACGAATCAGGGAGGCGGAGAAAAATGTCAAACGCCTTGTCGCCGAAGAGCATGATAATGCAGAAAACAATGAAAGTCGCCAGGAGACTTCTGAGGACCCAGAGAACCAGCAGTACGAAGGCTATCCTCATGATGACGGCTCGGATGACGGCCTCACGGACGACGAAGGTGACTCAGACGAGTCCTTCGATGCATTAGAAGATCGCTTCCACGGGCTCGAAGAAGAGGTTGCAATCCTTGTCGCTGACGTCCATGATCTCGCACTCCACACAAAGCTCAATATCACTGGATTCATGAAAATCCTCAAGGTAATGTTTTTTTGGTATATACTGCTCCTTCCTCAATTTTTTATTTTCGTTGTCTTTCAAGAAACACGATGTAAGGAGCAATCCCATCACCACTGTGATAATGAATCTGAGCCTCTATATGTTATATAGAAACTAACCGGCGTACCCCTGAAATCTGCATTCGCCCAGAATTATCTTGAGAAGAGGCCTTTTTACAAGTATAACTGGGACGCATTGATCGTCAAGCTGTCCAAACTGTATGACCTGGTGCGGACGCGGGGTAACCCTGTTGTAGGTGATTCTAGTGCAGGCGGCAATCAAAGTGCCTTTGTCAGACAAACAACAAAATACTGGGTGCGCACGCACAGGTCAATCATTTGCTTTGTTCTCTTGACCTCATTCTGTTCAGGTACATCCTGACAACCTCATCCCGCTCAAACTGGCAATTCTACGAAATTTGCCTGTGTTAGGTAAGTGGGCTTCAGCTGTGCCAAATTTCCCAATTCTTATTTCCTCAGTGTTCAATGCCGAAAAAGAATTTGATCTCAAGGATTCTGGTCCGTGACGTCATTCACGTTGACACCTTAGCCCTGACGTATATTACAGCCATTACATCCATCTATTTTGACAACGAGGACCTTGAGTTATATCTTGGCCGTCTTGAAAAGACTGAAGGAGCCGAAGCTATTCGTCTACGGTGGTATGGCGACACTGATGCCAAAACAGTTCGTAAGCTTGCATGCCGTTGTAGTAATCCTTATCGCATCCCTAGATCTTTGTCGAGCGTAAGACTCATCGCGAAGATTGGACTGGCGAAAAGTCTGTTAAGGCGCGATTTCCCATCAAGGAACATTTGGTCAATGCCTTCCTTAAAGGGGATTACATCATGGATGCCGAATTTCAACAGCTTGTAAAGAAAGGGAGGAAGACGCAACAGGAGGCTGACGCTATGATTCAGCTAGCGAATGAAGTGCAGTACGCAATACTAACGAGGAAACTTAAACCCGGTAATATACATTCCCATTTATCCCGTTATTCGTTATTGATCGAGCATCCTCAGTGATGCGGTCTTTCTACAATCGTACCGCGTTCCAGCTACCGGGTGATGCTCGTGTACGCATCTCTCTAGACACTGAACTCTCGCTTATTCGCGAGGACAATTGGGATGGTCGCACGCGTGCCAAGGATAATTGGCGTCGAACTGACATTGGAATTGACTTTCCCTTCGACCAGATTCCCGCAGACGACAAAGAGTTATTCCAGTGATTGTATTTCTCCTCATCACAAGCTTCATTTACCCACTACGGTGCAGGCACGGGATTTTAGAAGTAAAACTTCAAACCCAATTTGGGCAGGAACCCCCAAAGTGGGTTACAGAACTTGTTCAGTCTCACCTAGTGGAGGCAGTTCCGAAATTCAGGTAGGTGTGTCCAAATGACTTCTCGTTTTGCCGTCTAACGTCCTGCGTGTAGCAAGTTCATTCACGGATGTGCAACGTTGTTACCCAATCGTGCAGATTTGATCCCGTTCTGGCTTCCACAGAGTATACTTATTCTTCAGCAGTCAAAGGCTCTCTGACACGCTTATTACAGTGGATACAGACATCCTCAAGCCTGATACAGGATATTTGACGATTATTGAGCGCCCTACTCAATCCTCTGCAGGATCCACCTCGAAAGGTACAACTGAACACCAGCCATCTTCTGGCTCTCGTTCGCCGCGTTTTGCGATAGACTATACTGAGCCCGTTTCGGAGGGCGAGGAAGACGAGATTCTGAATACTCCAGCCAGAGATGAGGATAAACGTATAGGTGTCAGCGGCGAGGACGTGAAGGCTGCTATCGCCCACAGGGAGCAGATGTTGAAGGAAAGAAGGGAATCTGACGTTCGCGGAGAGACACCTACACTTGACGATGGGGGAATGGCTTACTTGAAGCAGAGGAGAGCATCCGAACTAAGCCATGGGAAGCCCAGGACGTTATCAATCGACCCATTGGCCTTGTCATTCAAATTCGATGAAACTTTGAAAGACCGCTTACGCGAAGAGCATGAAGCAAGGGAGAGGGCGAGAACCCAGGGTAATGCCAACAGCGCCATTGCTGAAGGCGATGAAGGAGGCTCAGGCAATGAGGATGTTCCAGGAGACGACCGCATTTTGTCGAGGGATTGGACTGCTCCCGCTGGGAAACGAATTGCAATACCAGTCCGCATCGAACCCAAAGTTTATTTCGCGGCAGAGAGAACTTTCCTTGTGGGTGCCCTTACTTTTTTCATAATACAAACACTTAGAAGCTTTCTGATTCTACAGCATTGGCTTAATAATGCTGTTTTCATCGGGACGATCGCCACAACGCTCCTCAACTTCGTGCCCCCTGACGATGCTCGGGGCTTGATCAGCGCCGCATTCTTCACCTTTGTGGCCCTCCTCGCTATCGCTTACTCTGTTGGAATTTTCGTTTACCGAACCCATAGGCTACACGAACGACGTGCAGAAGGGTTATATTATGACAAATATGGTCCCACTGCGTTGTGCTTGGTTCTATTCGTGGCTCTCGCCACTAACATCGGATTGCGCGTGTCAGAGATGGTTTGAAGGATTCTTCACCCCGAATTTCCATTTTTGTTGTTGTTTTTTTGTTTTGTTTTTTGTTACACTTTTGGTGTGTCGTCGGTACCAAATTATTGGGTGTGCGAGAGCCCGTACTACGAAAACTTCCTAACGGATTGGGGCTAGCACACAGTACATTTGTACAATAACGTTTTACCGTTTCAATTTGTAACTCCACGTATATATGTAGATCAACATATATTCGTTGCAACATGAAGTTGACACTGACAGTATCAGGGTGGGCGCAGCGATCGGGACGGGGATGTTGGCAATCCCCTATTGCATGAAACCTGATGATCATTGACGTTTTTGTGATTGATTTCCTGCCAGCGTGAATCCTTCGTAATGATATCGGTTATCGATAGATCTTAAGTATGACAGCTCCTAACGTAGCTCAGCCCCCATGAATACCGTGGTTCACAGGTATCCCCATAAGGGACCGAGTGCAAAGCCATCATATTGAGACATTGAAATAGCCAGTACACCTTCAACAAGTCAAGTAAAACATAGAAAGAAATCCAACGGCAGAATGTAAGCAACCTTTGCCAGAGACACCGTCACAGAGGCATCACATGTTTTTATTCGGAAGTCGGTACATTGAAGCCAAGCTCCTTACATTGAAAATCAGTCGCTGCTGTGGTGTGGCTCAAACCGCCAGGAGGCACACGAGACCAAGAAAAAGACCAGCGCATCAAGATTTGAGCGCTGAGCGCTGAGCGCTCATACGTTCGAGGGCCACAAGTCTTCTATCAAACGCGCGCGCCTTGTCACGAGACTCTCAGGACCGTTCACGTGCGATTAGTCATCGACTTCGAATTTTTGCTCTTTGAATTTTACACTACATATACGTAGCTTCATGCAATAATCTGCCATGATACATTGAAAGTGGAAGTATATATCAATGTTTCATGAACCCGTATATATTGCACTACGACGGATGAATTGTGTTATGCTGTATGTGGAACGGCGCCCTGCTGTCCGGATATAGGAACCCACACTATTTCCCGGTACGACCGGTATAAACTTGACAACCACGCAAACGCCCAACCATTTCCCTCTCCCCCCCTCCATATCATTCCTTCAGCGACCTATATCTCCCCCTTTCCAGGTGTGTTTCATCCATGTCAGTTTGTCTCCTACATTTACCCTAGTTGCCCGTAGATCTCTACTTAAACCACAATTCCCGGTGGGATCGGCAAATGGCATGTTCTCACCACTCAATTTCATCGACAATGAGTATGTCATTACCATCCACTTTCGGCATCTTATCTCAAGCCCTTCATAGAGCTACCTCGATGAGATGAAGGATCGTTTACTTACAATTTCCTAGATTATAGAGGTACTCATTGATCGGTGGTCATGCTTACTTGCTCAACCTGACCATTTCAGGTGTGCGCCCATCGAGTCAGACTTGAAGCTGTCGAGCCCTGTCTAAAAGCGCTTTCGAGTTTTGGTATCCAGCTTCAACGCCCACGCGCGCCCAAGCTCTCATCTCTGTGAGTAAATAAATGTCATTATATCCTTTAAATACATATATTCAGTATCGAATGCTGATAGCATATGATGATCGGGTAGTGCAAATATCATCCAACTGTAGGAGGGTATGATAAGAGACGGTTATAGGTGTGTATCTTGTCTAATTGATCAAGTGTGCGCAGATGTACATTCTCAGACCAAGAGCAAGTGTAAACCCCGTTCTCGGACAATATCCCGCAGTTCAACAGCGCTGCCACTAACATCACGTTTCTGCCATATCGCTTCCATTGCAAGGCGAACCTGTAGTAGATTCCCAACACCACCGTCAAGGAGGGACAGTCTTCCTTTGCAAAAATCTCTGTGAGCAGAGTTATTTGTCATGGATCCCGCAAGGCAAATCGGAAACACCAATGAATGGTCCATTTCCGATGTTGACAGTTGACCAAGCAGCCGGACTATGGTATCCACAGACTCACTGATCTCTGCGACCCCTGCTGGACGTGGTCAATCATCATGGCATATTAGTTCGCAAGGTACGCACCAGGAATTGGGTTGCTGAGGACAGTTTGAAGGTACAGGATAGCAGATTCCCGAAAGATGCTGCAGACTTGTCGCGACACACTGTCGCTCGGAAACGACGCCGCTCCTGGCTCTGTGACGGCCGATGTTTGCTGCACAAGGTTTGGATCCAGGGGAGTCTGATCCAGACTACCACCACAAGGATGATCCACCTTATTTCTACGCAGTCGCTGTTCTATATCGTCGCCCCGCCTGACGAGTTCCCTGACACTCAAAGTTCCGCGGTGCAGCTCTGTAGCTTTCCAGTGACTCAAGGAAATGATCTCTCCGATAGCGAGTATTGCTTCATCAGGACAACCTGTCAAAAGATCCATTCGTAATGAATAGGTGGCCTTGGTGGCCTCCGTAGACGGCCGATACCCTTCTCGCTCCCCAAACAATCGTTTCAGGAGCTTGAGGAACCTAGGAGGTCGTGTCAGAGTTACACATGAGAAAGTGTCTAACCACTGTGGACGGATCAGGTCGCCTTCAGGCCGAGTTCTTGTTGCGACTCACCAGGGTAGCTTTGACTATCAGTTGTGCTGTTGGACTCATGGCGCGAAGCGTTACAACGGGATCTTCACTGGCGGGCAGGCCTGTCTGGACGAGCCATTCTGAGACGACCGAGAAGGCAGGCTGCCAATCTTTTGTTCCCCCAGCTAATTGGGTGAAGCTCACAAGGTGGAGGGCAGCAATGGCATCGCTCTCGCTATAGCTTCCCCGCATCTGTTTTGCGGTGTCCAACTGGAAGGATGCCTCATTGTGGAAATAGGTTGCATTTGAATGCTCTGGATGTGGATCGGGTGGTTCTAGACCCTGCGCGACACGCATCCGTGTGAAGTGAAGGCTGGCTAATGCACATACGGCATTGGACACTGCACCTCGCGGCTCTTGTGCGATCAACTGCAACAGGCAATTAGCATCCTGGTCAATGACACAGGATGGACTTACCGAATAGGTTGCGTTTGTAAACGTATTCCCTGCAAAAAGATTCTGCACTTTGCGAACGTGTTCAAAATAGTAAATGACGTGGTCTCCTTGGACGTTATTCTGGACTGGGATCAAGGGGACTGAAGGCGGAGAGGGTGGGCTGACATCGAAGCCGAAACCTCCTAGGTCCCCGGGTTCCCCGAGTTGAGAAAATCCAATGCTCAACGAATCTGCTCCTAGAGGTGGCAACAATAAAGGTCCTACGGGCTGCTGGTGCGGATACACCGGTGGATGAAGATCCAAAGCATTGACAGGAAATAACGAATCAGATATGTGATGAAAGCCTGAGTTGGATGCTCCTGGGGGTTACGATGTCAGTCAGAGTCATACAGCAAGCGCAGCAACACATTACCGGGCATACCGGGTATCATGTTGTTGTTGGGCGGGCGATGCTGCTCTTGTGGTGCATCGAAGTACTGATAGTAGTCGTGGTGGTCGAACTGAAGGGAGGATGGTGGGCTGATATCGGAGGACTGGTGATAGGGTTGTGGCGGCGTTCGCGACGACAACAGCGGTGCTGCTGTTGGGGGTCGAGGCTGTCCACGGATGAGCCCTGCACGGGTGAGTTGTGCCTTGATGTTAGCCTTGTAGGTCTCGACCGCTTGTTTGTCCTGGAGCAGACAATGTGAGAAGGCGGTGTAACTGGCCTCGAGGCGACTTACTCGCATCCACTCCGGACGTTTTGGCCCCCAGCCCAAACAATCAATGGTGAGACGTTTACAGGTGTGGCATGAATCGCCTTCCCGTTGTTCGTCGCATTTCTATGGGTGAAGTACCATCAGACACGTCAAGGAAAATACGATGTCATGAAAACAAACTTTTCGGCGCAATCGACACGTCCTGAACAACACAATCATGATAAAAGTAATCATACGACACAGGGTATCAAAGCTTACCAGCACCCGCCTTTACTGGCGGAGGGAACACGGGGTATGTCTATCTGGTGTCGGTTTGGGGTTCCGCGACCACTTCGCGAAGGCGTGTCGCTATCTTCGGGTGTAGGAACCATTGTCGAAGGCGCAAGTGAGGCGGTGTAGGAGACGGGAGATACGTTGGAAGATGCTGCAGACGAATGGCTTCCAGTGGGTGAAGCGTTAGGGCTTCTGTAGGCCATTCACTTCAAAAACGACTTGAATTATCGGAGACGATGAGAAGAATGGTACGGTGAAACTTAAGGAGATGAAAGAAGGTATCGGCACAATTTGTTTGACGTGTTTGGGACACGGATGGGGAAACAGAGATTTATATATATATGGAGAAATGACTTAGACGCACAAGCTGAGACAGTGTGATGGGGTGTTACCAAGGAGGCCTGGGGGATTGGAGAGAAAGCAATAATGACATGACTATGTATGATTCTCAATTCGTATATTCGTGCATGTCGGTAGAGGTACCAACCCTTTCGCAGTTCTAACTCCGGTGGGCTGATCGGCATATTCCTGCGGACGACTCCAGCCTAGCGATCTTGCTTTACTTACGGCGACAAAAAGTATACAGTCCCCATCCTCATCGGACCATCCCTGCAAGCGACACGGCCTTCAATAGCCTCCGTTCTCATGATTCACTGGCACATGCTTTCAATGTCTGTTCCGTCGTATAATTCCATCTTGACATTAGTACGCATCTTCCGGCCGAGGGTCATACGTATACTCATACAACTTACAGATGCTGCAGCTGACAATAGCTGGCACTCACGATGTCGTCTTTACGTAACGAGCGAGACCCTCGCAACGGGTAATCTGAAAGAAACCTTCTGTGCTTCCATGTGCGTCCCTACATCATCATTGATGGCAAAGTTGTAAGAGCTTCTCGAATCTGTGCCTCAAGATCGTGATTAATCTATAGGTCGGGGTAAGCGGCTGTACGACTCGTGCTATTTTTAAAATATTTAACTCTATAGGGTACCGAAAGATAGGATGAGGGTATTTCCTTAGTAATTATGTACATCGTGCCGTGACAAATCGTAGAAATACTAGCCTTTGTTGATATACAAGTTATGCAGATGAACGAAATATGCATGAGATCGGAACAGAAATCAAAAAAAGAAATCAGTGCAAGCTGCTGAAGCTTTCCATTTACAACACAAGTCCATGGATAGATTTAGGGTCAGAAAGGATAAGAAGATCAAACAAGAAGCATCTGCGACTGTTTAAGCAGCTGACGCCACTCGACAGGCGGATTTGAACCTCTCCGAGTCGGGTGTTCAAGTTGGGGTCGGTCCTCCCAAAGTTTGTCCAGGAGGGATCGAATTGAACTGCAGTTGCCCACACTTTCTCCCGTTTCTCGCTCTAGTTGCTCGATGACGATGTGGCGTTGTGATTCGTCTGAGAGCGCTCCGCAGATGAAGAAACTAAACACAGTACTTCGCACGACTGACCGCGCTACAGTGTTCGCATGACCGAATTCGCCCCTGGGGATGCGTTGGATGCACTGAAGCGTGTCTGCGACACTGTCTTTAAGTTCCAGAACATCTGGATAGTCCCCTGACACGACGGAGCGTAGGTAGAGGCGCGCAGATGCGCGAAATATATCTGACGCCAGCTGGCGACTACATTCACGTTCATCGCTGGGAAGTGAACCGCATGACATGGGAGGGGTCAAGTATGCCTCAATGAATGATGCCTTGTGCACCAACTCAGGCACGCTGAGAGAACCTGCGCGGCTCTGATCTCGTTTCCAAACCGAGAGTTCTGACGTCTCTGCTAAAGCCCAGACGACATGGTTTTCGCACCCCATTGGAGACATCATCGAGTACTGATGAGGGGTTAATGAAGCGTCGCAAATGCCGCTACGATTTGGATCAAACATAGCGCGAATCGCCTCCAAGAAGTGCGGTGATTTTTGCGTCGTCACAGAAGCGAGGACATCAAACCATATAGCAGTTTTGACCACAAATGCGTCTTTTGCATGGCAGTTCAACAGTGCATCTGCTGGGCCATGGAATCGCGCAAGCAGGTTATCAACATAGCTGTTAGCCACTTGGAGCCATTCCTTCCAGGATCCCTGACCGCCATCGAAGAGAATAGAGGATACCACGTGAAGTGCCGCCATCGCATCTTCAGTACTCAAGTCTTGTTGACCGAGAAGCGACCGCAGGCGCGACAAGCGTTCGTTTGTGTCCGGATCACAGACCTGTAAAACAGGAGTATCCGGCCGTCGAAATCGCTTGGCATGAACAGATGCGAGAAGCTCAACAGCATTCCTAGAGTGTTCGTGTTGAGCTACAGTCTCGTATATAATCCCGGAGATTTCGTAATCTGCCAGAATATATTGGATGTCAATGACATCGTTCATGTAGTGGCGTACTAATGCATCGACGAAATGTTGCGGCACAAACAGCGTCGGATGTTTGAACATGCCATAACCAATTTCGAGGTCTTCTACAGGAAAATCGTCATTGGCGAAGTCAAAGGTGTAGAGGGAAGAGAATGAGCTTGTGATTGCGGGGGCTGCCAACAAGAGGGAATATTGAGTAATGTATTTATTACAGCGTTTAATGGTGGTACAGAGTCTTACATGCTAAGCTATTAGAATTAAGTGAAGGCATTTGGTGGTAAGTTGTAAAGTCGTGGACAGATCCCTGTGATGAACCACTGGCATATGGCGAAACAGATCTTAGAGTCGTTGATATTGTTTGTGGGTACAATCCTGGTAGGGTTGAGTACCTAAGGGAGATTGGAAGTGAGGAGTTCCACCAACCAGACTGATTGTATGTTGACAAAGGCCAATCCACATCACGCATTGACGACGTGTGATGCCGATGTCGATCATTCTCAACGGACAGCGAAAGGGTAGGGGTTGGAGGACTGCCAGACGAAGCACTATAAGTATCCGAGTCCGCCGCCAACCGCAGCGTAGGAGCTTCGTGAACACCACTGCGTGGACCTGATCCAGAGTGGCCTTTGATCATACCCTGTGCTGCAAGAAATGTCTTGATTCTATCACGGAGGTCAACGACATTGCGACTCTCCTAATAAAGAGTAGGGATGAACTTAACGGCAGCGAACGACCTAGAGAGAACTCACCCTAAGCCACTCAGGACGTTTCGCGCCGAATCCTAGACATTCTACGCGAAGTCGAACACAGGTCTCGCATTGGCCGGCTTCGTTTGGTCGTTCGTCACATTTCTGAAGATACTCACACAATTAGTTATGAAGCCAATACATATAATACTGATTAAAGAGCTGTGATCGGCAAGGCACGGACCTTTCTACGGATCCTGCACGTGTAACAACCTGACTTAGCGCGAACTGCTCCTTTAGCCTTAGGCGCCCCGGGTCTCCTAGAGGTGGGTGATCTGGACGTGGCAGGCATGATTAACAATGAAAGTAAGCTGGATGAAAACAAGAATATAAGACCGAGTCAGTAGATACAAGGTAAGGGGGACTAGAGGCACAGGATAGAATACATGGAGGAGTGGTATATATGTAAGTATGAACAAGTTGAAAACAGACAATCGGGGAAGCATAGAGGGTTCGCTGAATGGGAAAAATAAACAATTAATTGGAAAGCTGTTGAATGTTGATCAAGGACATGTTAGGTTCCGGGGTCCTGGCCTGATCGGTGTATGTACATCGCCCACCGAATTCCAAATCCAGTGTCTCCACAACTTTGGCTCACGCGGAGATGCGGAGCCTGTCTTTTTGCTTCCGTTTCATTCTCAATCCGATGCCTACCCGACTTTCCAGGAAAATATGCTGTGGGGTGTCATTGCGCCACACTTTAAAGTTTTCACATCTCACTTACTACAATACCTCAGGGCCCTGGTGACCATTGTACTGAAAAGGGATAAGCCTCGATTCTGCTGACCGCTAACCTCGGGAACATAACGATAATTGTGTGTCAATGATTCCATCCAGTTTCAGTAGTGGTTACATATACACTGACGGCATCATAGCCGGTATCCAATCAGTTGACCGTTGTTCGCCTTTCCCACCGAATCGAGACAAATGGTTTCCCACCACTAAACCCGCCTCCGCGCTTGACGGCGACGAAAAAGGAACAACAACATAGGGTGAAAATAGGTCGTAGTTAGCAGATAAAATCCACCAAAACTTGCAGTAGTGATAAGACGGAATCAATAGCCCAGGAATAATGGACGCGAGCACTCAAGGAGAATGAAAGGAAAGGAATAGGGAAGCGTGATCACGGCTTGAGTAGGGATCCGAAGCGTGCGGGGAGATTGAGAATGTGGTCTCTGCTATTTAAGGCTTTGCTTGAGCGCCTTCCTCAGGGATTGTTGTCCCAGAGACGCTCGTTCGACGGACTTTGTTTTTGATCGCCCCACTGCCGGCGGGTGGTAAAACAGAAGCGGCGAGAGTCGCATCAGCACTAGGTGAAGAGGCCATAGGTCTCGATGGCGACTCTCCAGGAACCAGGCCTGAACCAGATCGTCGGGCGATAAGCGCGCGCACAGCGCCTAACCATTTGATTTCATCCTCTTCGGTGGGAGCGCATAGTAACAAATTTCGTTTCGTAGTGACAATTTTGAACGTATGTGCGCCGTGCAGCTCGTCTGCATTGGACGACAGGAGTACAGTGGGAGGTGAGACGGCCGGGGACGTAACATGTGGACTGTGGCGGATGGTTGGAAGATCGTATTCCAGAGCATCCAATATTTCAGCGAAAGAAAATTGGCGATGAGGCTTCGTGTCCTACAGAATACCACAATTAAATAGCGTTGGTACATGTAAGTAATGGCGCACCATGTGACTGCCTGAATACATCAGTTTCTCACCAGTGAGTACAAACCACCTTTTGCGCCAATTACGTCGTTTGGATCCGCATTTCAAGAGGTAGCCAGAAAGTATCACTTTACCCGAATCCCTAGGTGAGAAACCCGAAGGTTTAGAAGGAGAAGGTGGTACAACTGATCGATCGCGCGATGATGACGAATACGTGCGCTGTGCGATGGGCGAAGCATCTTCAGAATCAGATGATGTGATATTCTGTATATAAGCAATGTGCGAAGGGGGTGAAGGAGTTATCGATGGAGGAGGATGCGATGATGAGGGTCGTACTGAAGTTGGGATTGGAATGGGGCTAGTGACCGAGGTTTGTGTCGAGGTTGCCGTTAGGATCTGCCTGGCTTCATCGATCGCGTGTACCCATTCTTGCATTTCACCCGGGGTCTTGGCTTGGAGATAATATGTTCTGACCGGAGATATCAGCCCAAATGTATTATCATGCCTCTTGAGTGCGACAGGCGTGCAAGAGTGCAGATCCGACAGCTCCAGAAGTCGAAGGAGTTGATACTCAGCTGCGCTCTTATAGTAGGCCAGATGTGCCGGTCGCAAGACGAACCATCGTTTCTTCCAAGTCTGCGTGCAGAAATTTAAGGAAGTCCGGTGGATGAACAGATAGTAGGAGAATGTAACACCTTTCTTCGTTCACCTTTCTTCCAAAGATAGCCCGATTTGATGACGCTTTCCTCCAACGAGTCGCGTGGCTTTCCCTTGATATCAGCCGATCTCCAACCGCCCTCTTCTTCTTCCTCTTCTTCAGAGTCTTCACCACTAGCAGAACCCCGCTCTGCTATCGACGATAATGGCGGCATCGCGGATGGACCGGAATGTAGGCTGCCACTCACGCCTTGAGGTTGGATATGTCCTGAAAGCACGCCGATCTCTAGAACAGAGTCTGAGTCTGATTCATTTCCAGAGACACTCGACGGCTATTTTAACCCAGAGTGTATGTCAGATGCAAAGTCAAGATCGAGGCAATGGGTAACGAAGATTGACCTTTGCATTTCTCGACACAGAGTGAACGGACAGCTTACGGTGTATTTCTTGGGGAGATGGTGGTGCTGCAGATGGTGGCATTGTCACAACAGTGTTCAGCTGAAGCAAAACGATTTTGACAATGGAGCTAGTGGGGGTTACCACTCCACTGGAACACGTGGTGGTACTAATTATAATTTATATTGCGCCCTCCGAGTCAGCATGGCACCCTTGAAAGCAGCACCTTTACGCTCTCCCCAAGTTACGTATATACTTTGCCGCAAGATAGTGTGCTAAATAGTAAGTACTACAACTTCGGATGTTTCCCGCCTACAAAAATTCAAATTCCGTCGGTTATCTAATCGGCGGGAGTGTACAACTCCGTACAAATCTTCATACTCAGAGTAAACTTCCCCGTTATTCATAATGAGCGAAACAAAGTTCAACAAAGCTGTCGAAATCGTCCAGGGCCTTCCTAAGGAAGGACCTATCCAGCCTTCTATTGATGAGAAACTTCTTGTAAGGTTCAACTTTTTCAACAAGGACTATCCGTTGAATGATTGCATAGTTCTACAAGTATTACAAGCAGGGTCTGTCGTATTATGGCGTGGGGCAGGGACGTGGCTGACAGACAATTCAGCCACGATTGGCGACATCAATACTCCTCGACCTGGCATTCTTGACTTCACTGGAAAAGCCAAATGGTGAGATTCACTGATCATCGCTGGTCGCAGTAATGCCGATTGCTGGTTAGGGATGCATGGAATAGCGCGAACGGCATGCCTACCCAAGATGCACGCGAGAATTACATCAAGGAATTGCTCAAGGTGAGTGCCCAAGTTCTATGTCTCTCTCTTTTTAAGCGTATATGTATCCAAGATCCTCGAGCGTGTTAATGATGAACAATCCAAGAAGTATATTAACGAGATCGAGGCTGCTTAGGAGAAGGTATTGGTCCACGTCAAGTGAATGATGTAGAGGAGCAGACACAACTGCTCGCTGTAGAGTGGTACAATTGAACATTATCTCATCCTCCAACGGGATCGTACCTGTTCAGTGTATGCGGTTGAACAGGGGCCTATGTCAGCAGCCAGCTGTTCAGCTGCCACCCATGGGAGTATAGGGAGTATGGGCGGCTAGGGTGGCGCCCATATCAGGTGACGATTGTTATGGGTGCCAGTGCCAATCATTCTATGATCGTCCCCTCGGTCACTCCTCGTCTATGTTCGTTGGATAATAACCCGAGGATCTATTTGCGAGCAAGGACGTTCCGTAATGCTATGATACGAGCCTTCTTGTCGGCGTACCGTGCAATTAGATCAACTAGTCCTAGGAGGACTCCCAGTATGTAAACACAAAGATTCAAGGACCACGGTGCTCCGACAATGCTTCGGATCTGTTTCAAACTTTGTGGATGAAACCTTATCAGTTGGTGGCCACTTCGCATTTTCCAAGCCCTCTTTTCATCTTACTAGGAACCCCAAAACGTGCTGATGTACTCCGCAGTTATGTTCGATGGGTTTAAGACGACAGTAGGAAGTCCTTTTCAGTAAGCGCCGAGGACATCGGCGTCAAGGTTACATTATGATATGTAAAAGGGAAGTGCAGCTCCTGATTTTCACTTACTTTCACCAATAGAAGCATTAACCGTCATATGGAACCATATGGACAAACAACACGAAAGCAGATTGCATAGTTGCTGAGAAGGTATTTAAGACCCAGTGACTTTTTAATTCCATAAGTTGACATTGTTTAATTGTTCTATGTATGTCCAGGCTTAGAGATTCCTTGTCGCATTTCTTTGGTGCCGCCAGTTCTCCAAATTTATCTCCCGTTTACCGATCGCTACTTCCAACGGTAGTTTGACGACCTTCTCAACCCCATATATTGCTCCTAGACGTCTTATCTTTCTGAAATGAAATCTCGTTCCTATTTGGCCTGTGACATGTCGTCTCCGCTCGGACCTCGGGTTCCATCAGTCCTGCTTGTGTCCTGGGAATTACCCCAAACTGGATAGCTTTCGCGAAGTGGAATTGCTTGTGCCATCCATCACCTTGTCGGTCTGCACCCACAAATCGTTCGTTAAAATTGTTCTACTTGTGGCAACGGTTTTCAATTATCTTTCGAATCAGATCATTACTTTGTCCCATCTAATGATCGGGAGGTAGGTCGTGCCTATTGATGCTGTGGGCACCTGGACCACTGCAGCTGGTCGCCCTGCCACCAAGGCTTTCAGGCACTTGTGTCGTTCGATCCACAATAGATTTCAGATTAGATACCACACACTTTGGTTAGACTGTTTTAATGCCACTCCTTTGCACCAACCTCACGAAAGCCATTGAGATGCCTATGCATTTGTTCTGTCAATCTTTCCAGATAAAAGTGATATCTGTGAAGACTAGACTCATGCATGATGCTGTATTCCATGCATGTTTTACACTGCACGTATCACCCGCGGCACATGGTTTCGCGGGTGGCGTGTGGACAATCATCCAGGGTCAAACACTGTAATTATAAAAACCCCGTCCCATTTTGCCAGTGACTGAGGACAACCCGAAATTCTCTTAAACCCCGAATGACTCCTATATCGTCTTCACCGGCGCCGTGTGGGGGAATGTAAAAGGGATGCTTCAATTAAGATTAAGGTTCAGTCTCGTCGTCACTAAGTATGGCAGACTGCTGTGCGTGGCGGGAGTGCTGTAGGCGTAGCTATAGCCTCGAGGCGAGCCGACATAGAAGTTCGCCATAATAAGTACATTCCACATGACATGACATTCTATCAAACAACGATGCAACGCAACGCTACAGGAATGGAAATGCAAGCATGACAAGTCCGCGAAAAGGTTAAACAGATCCAACCTAGCGGTAAGTACGAATTGTGAATGATAATAGAAGGTCATGAATGTGTCATGATAAGAGCTGTGAGCAATCATGAGTTCTTTAGAATGTCGATGTAAGGCAAGAATCGAATGCAAGGGCGGGGGAATGCAGTGCCAACAAATAGTATGCTGGGAGTCCCCGGACAGTCGAATTCTAAAGTGTGGAATGTCAGCATGATTCCTGCTCCTGAAGCCGGGGAGGGCTATGAGCCTACAAAGCCAGTGGAATGTCTAGGGCTTGAAAGCTGGAAAGAACTTGGTGGAAGCGATGCTACTAGTCTCCGGACGACGTCATTCTTCCATCCGGATTTGCAATAAAGAGACTAGGTCTTTGGACTAGCCCATAATTGACTACCACACTCGCACCCTGCTTTCTGAGTCTCTCTTCATGCTGTCTTGTATTTGTTGGGCTCGGAGCCTCCTGATCAAGGGACATTCGTCGTTCATATTCCCTAATTCGAGAGGCTACTACACCTGCGCCCACACGCGGTTGGGGGCTGCTTGGAAATGATGTGGTTGAAGATACTGGCGATGGTGGCGAGGAGAAAGAGAGAGGGATTTTGGTTATGATGGATGATTGTGGCTGTGAGTGCTGAGAGCTTTGACCTAATGATTCGGGATATGAGATGTTGACCGGCGACGGGGTAAAAAGCACGGTTTCCTCATTCCCAGCAGCATTGTTGTCTTTTTCTTCACCAAAATGTTCAGAGCGGATATCCGGGGGAAAGCTGTCAGTGAAACTCGTTGTGCTGTCTGTTGTTCTGTTGGTCCTAGATCTCTGAGCGACATCCATCGACCCCGCCATCTTCTCAATCATCTCTGTATCCGCCGTCCTCACAGATGTCATAGACTTGTTATGGGCACCATACATACCGGACGGGTTCGTTGACAAAAATTGATCGCTGTTTGCTGATTCAGACGGTAGTCGAGAGCGTTGCTCGTGGTCAAGAGACCTTGAATGTGTGCTCTCCTCAATGATAACGAGCTGCGGCCGGGGGTTCGGGTCTCTGATATCAAGTTTGCCAGAAGGCCGTCTGGATGCATCGGTCACCCTTCGATCAAGAAACCCGGTATGCGAGAAGCGCGCCCACCAACTGTCACTGCGTCGTATGGAGGGCGAGGGCGTGGACCCTATGATGGACGACGGTAACGGGCCAAGTGAGTGAGGATGTTCTGTGGGGGTAGATGGGGTCTGCTTGGATGAAGAAGTTTGAGGGGTTCCAGGTGAAAGGGAAGCTGAGATGGAGGAGGCTGTATTTGCGGGGTGGTCCTGTGTGATTATTAGTGGATCCTGGGAGGGCTGTTTAGATGATACACTGAAGACGTATATCCAGACATGATCGTTAAAATGCCCTAAGCATAGCAAGGTAAATACATACCTTTGCGAAGCTAGAGGTTCGTCCTCAAAGTGACCATCCAACCGCTCCACTTGTACATAATCCCTTGTACTTGAATGACTTATCTGTCTCCGCCCCTGTGTCCTGGTAACTGGCAACGGGACATAGGCAGTTTGCTCGTCTCGCGTTAATGCAGCTTCGTCAGAGAATGGATCTGACTTCTCCCTCCACACGATTCCTTCACCCAAGGCACTACTTGCACTTGGCTGGCGACTTCTGTCCCGAGCACCAAGGACACTCCTCAACGACCAAACACTGCCACCACTTCCATCTCTCCTCTCTGCATCATACCATTCCCCGAACTCCCTATCCTCATCTGCAAACATGTCTCTCCTTTCAGGAATATGCCGGACAGTCCTTCCGTCAGTGGCAGACTTCAGAAGGCCGGCAAGGCCTATGACGTCAAGCAGGCCTATGCCCCATCTATGCTGGTTGTAGGAAACGGGATCATCGGAGAACCTAGCAGCAGGTATTCCCTCCTCAGAATGTGCACTTCCGTCATCGTCGTCACCTCCATTAAGCGCCATGAAGCGCCTCCCGCTCCGTGTCCGATGTGGTCTTCGCCTCACATAATACACCACGAGCGCAGCCACAACCAGACCAAGAAATCCGAACACCACCCCGACAGCAATTGCGGTTGTTTGCTTGGTGTGATTACTTCCGCCATTCCCACCGCCTGGGTGGGGCTCTGCAGTAGTTGTTGGATATTCTCCACGCGTACCCGTTCCATGCGTACTCGTTCCATGCGTACTCGTTCCAAAGCTAGACGTCCCCGACGGACCTGGAAGTGTTTGAGTCTGCGTAGAAGGCAGGAGAGGGGAGAAAGATGACGCGAAAGATCCTTTGGCAAGATCAAAGATATACAAAGCCGCTGGCACCGCGGCGTTGGTACCGTAGCCTTAATTTATGTCAATCACTGATTGCAGGCCGCAGATAAGTAAAACGACAGACCGAAACCGAAAATGACTTGACTTCCAAAGGAGATAGCAAAGTGCTCGCGCCGAGCGCCGAGTTGCGATAGGGCGCTTACTTGCGTCCAGACCATCGGGTTTTGAGAAGTGTCAAGAATCCAGCCGTCGTCAAGGTTGTTCTGAAGAACGGCATCGCTACCACCGTGGATCAATATTCTCCTATCAGAAAGCAAAGCTGCCGCGAAGGCCCTACGGGGCAGAGGCAGCGATGAATTCGAAGTACCGACAGTGGACCACGACAAGTTAGATTTGGTAGTGTCCATAATAAAGATCGTCGAAAAGGGTAAAAGGGTGGCCTGTGTTTGAGAATATCCACCAAACACAAACAAACGGCCATCAGGGAGTATGATTGACGCATGTCCGCAAACACCAGGAGGACCATTATTCCCCGAAAGCAGCGTGAATGACGGTCCAGCGCGATCGAAAACATAGTTATCTGAATAGGCAATGTTAGAACCATCCGCCCTTTCCCCTCCAATGATAAATACGAGACCCGAGGGGATAGTCACGGTGGAGTGATGTATTCGACGCAAAGGTTGTCCTGCCCAAGATGCTACCTCTGGTGCCCACTCTGGATCAAGCTGGTTTTGAACGTTGAGCAAGGAGGCAGAATCAGACCTATCAACGAGCACGGTGGGTGAGTTTGGTCCTGGTTGACCACCGAACAAAAGGACTCCAGATGTGTTGAACGCCGAAAGTGTATGCCATGCTACGGCGGGTCCCTGGGAGCCGGAACTGTTGACCAGTTTCCATGGAGGAGAAGAGACATCGAAAACAGAGGATAGGGGTAAGAAGAGGAGATCGGCGTTAGTTGGAGCAGACGAGTATGAATACGAGTTGTATTGGTCTGTCTTTCCGCCATGAACAAATAGGGCGTCATTTATCAAGACAGTGGCTTGACCCCACCTGTACCACCCGTCAGTGGGAATATTTTGGAGTGAAGATAGGGAGCCGACCGTGGGTTAGGATCATAAGCTACAACAGGGACCGAAAGCAGGTAAGCAAAGCAGAGAATAATACACAGAAAATGGTTCATTGAGATACAAATAGACTTGAGTTTATGGAGTGTAGTATGGAGATGGTGAAAAGTACATGGAATTCGTGATAAGATCGTAAAGAGGCGTAAGAAAGGACAGACTGTCACTGCTAGCAGCGTCAGCGTATGGAGAGTCACCAAAATGGCATGTTCAAACACTGCCACCAGGCGCACAGCTTTCTATTTAAATATTCCATCTATGGTAGTCTACGGTTACCAAGTTAAACATTAGTACATGTTTGGTTCCCATCCTGAACGACTCCCCGTCAATATCTCAAAGGATCGTCACATCGATAAAAGGCAACGTCAAGGACGTGCCATCCAAGTCTACCTTGGTGCAGAGCTGTATACATAAGAAGACTGAAGGTAGGTACCATTCCAGCATTACTTATGGAGTTAGTACCCGTCATTGCTAACCAAGTATCTGTGCTCCGAAGATAATGTTCGACGTGTACCTATCGGATAGGGCTTCTTCAAACTACAGGGCGATCTCCGCACGCCTTCACTGGTCCTATCGTATGATCAATTCGCATTGCATCTTACACGAATATTTTGCCATCCTTGCAAACAGCCAGGAGGCGAGGGAATCTGATTGCCAACTTGTCGGAACAAGAATGTGGCCACTCCATAAATTAAATCTTGTAAGTGTTCTCATGATTAGAAAAAGTTGTCTGTGGTCAATCTAAGAAAGCATGGGATGAACACATGCCGCTGGGTACGGACGTGATGTTGAGAAGTGCTGCTTAACACCCACGATTCTTACCGGACTGGAGCGCCGCAAGAGCCTAGCGTGCATGGAGGACATCGACAGCCGTGATCATTTAAATAAAATGAATTAAATTCCAGACTGGCACATGCCCATCGTGGATCTTTAATGACTGCAAACGGGACCATTATCTTACTTTGGAACTTTGTTCGCTGAGGAATCCTCCTTCCTTCAAAAACGTCAGAATTCCATCTGCTTCGAAGTCAAGCTTCTGGCAAGCCTTGATGATCGCATGGAGGCCGACAAGAATCCGCAATCACTACCCTACGGAGGCAATGAGTCGTTATCGATCATCAAGTTTCTAGTCAGCAAAGACGGATTTGGGCGATAAAGATGCGTGATAACAACGAGGACAGCCAGGAGGGAGGGCGTTGAATGCCATGGAACATGTTTGTCCTGATTTGGAAGGTGCTAATGGGCCCGTCTTCACCTGGCTTAAAAATTTGATCCCTGGTTTCATTCTGCCAGGACACCTTATGACTCTTTAGAGTTCTTAAATGAATTCGGTTCCAGAATTAGGTTCTCCTGCCTGACTATTTTAAGTTCTTCTTGGCAAGTCGACATAGCTTTGTTAACATCGCGCCATCCACAGACCCTCCTGGAATGATGTGACGCATTTTGCCTCGTTCCAATCCCGGTATGGCTATAGAATATATATTGTCGTCCCGCTTGGTTTTGGACCTGCGTCCCCAGCCACTAGTAGCCCAATCATCTTCCATCCCTGTTGATGTACCCAAGGGTCGTGAGGGATGCGTATCAAATCCTTGGCATCCCGACCACCGCAAATGTAGATGAGATCAGACAGGCATACAGAGAATTGGTCGTCATTTAATCTTACTTGCGCTAGAGCACCACTCACATCTCATTAGGCACTGAAGTGGCATCCGGATAGGCATATCAACGACAAGGGGCACGCCACCAAAGTTTTCTTCGAGGCACGTCCTCTTCACCGTATCAATACGTGATCTTACTCTTTTACTATCCAGGTGAGCCATGCGTATCAGACATTGGCTGGAGAACTCGATTTCTCGTCCGTTCCAACTGCGTCAGAAACATCACCGATGTTTGCTGTTCTCCCGACTCCTCAGCTAAGTTCGCAGGCATCGACGGAATCTGCGGCCTCTGTAACAACATCCTCTCGAATCTTCACCATGCGCAGTTCCAACGTATCGTCCTCTCGCACTACCCCTACATCGAGCTTGGGTGGAAGCGTAAATGTTCCTCCAAAACCTTCAACCGGAGAAGTATATACATCATGGCAGCGGAATATTCAGCAGTCTCCTATCATGTCTGTTTCCTCTCAAGCTACAGACCACCCAGGAGGATCCGATGTCCTGATCAGTCATGATCGCCTGGAGAATCCGACGATAAATCAATTCGAATTTACAACACAAGACGGACATCTAAAGTAAATTGATACCTTTCCTGCCCGTGCTGCATTTGATATTGCCCACCATAGACCCTCATTTTCTGCTGCGATGCCGAGGGAGGCTGCGCCAATCGTAAAGGATGATTTGTCTCACCGACCTGGTCCTTTACAACCGTTAGGCGTGGGGACATCACAAGAGTGGCTGTATCCACTCGTCCTGACCCTCGAAGAGCTCTTCAGCGGCATGCACTGCCGCTTTTGCATTGTTCGCCGCACGAACGACGGACGGACGAGGCATGTCTTGATTGAGTTGGACATCCCGCGAGGTTGTCAACAAGGCACCAAAATCTTATGTCGAGGAGTCGGCCATCAGATACCAGATGGCTCACTTCAGGACGTCGCTTTTATAATCGACGAAGCGCCTCATGATCGGTTCACCCGCTTCGAAAATGACCTCTTTCTAGATCTTCGTATATCCTGGACAGAAGACCTCCGGCGACACTCCAAGCGAGTTGGTG
>QMFE01015091.1:0-10914 GCA_003314665.1 Tricholoma sp. MG77 | reverse complement strand
ATAAGGATGATAAGGATAATCGACATTATAAGGACATGATAAGGTACTTCCCAATTAGGTGGAGTGACAGTATTTCAAATTCTGACTACCTAATTTTGGATGACATTTGTGAGATCAGACATGAATTTTGGTTACTGAACAGCCTCTGAAGCTGCAGAGAGAGGATAGGAATGTCCTGAAGTACTCTTTGCACCCTGCCTTGTCTGCTGTGCTTGGCGCAAAATGAAGGTAGTTGTGGATGACTTTGTCGGTAAAGGGTATGCTGGAGTAAATGTGATTGACCTTCTATCAACTATCCAGAATCCATGGCACGCACCAAAGTAATTTTTCCCAATATCTTTGTGTAAACACATAGGGAAGAGAATCCGCTCCATGGTGACCTTGTCTACAGTCTTGGATTTTCCCCATTCCAGATGACTGGGCAATGGAAATGATTTTGGCATAATTACACTCTATTGGTAGTGTGTGAAGGTCATCAATGGCTTTGAGCAGAACTTTGTGAGCATCGCTGTGGTATTCCAAGCTCCATGCGCAGATTACAGCTAGATCACAAATCTATTCACTGTGGTATGACCGAGTTATGGGCAGACATACCATCCACTAAGCCAGGATAAATGACGAGTGAGATGTGAGCATCATAGCAGAATGAAATGGGAAAAATGAAGTGCACTGTATTCTATCGGAACACCTAAGGCTACATTCCGCACTTTTGGATTTCGGAGCTTTGCTGTGGTTGCAAGTTATCGTGAGCCAACCCAGAGCCAATTGTCCGATAGTCCAAAATGTATGTACAATGCATAATTAGACCAACCCAATCATGTTTTTCCACACCGCTCTGCATTCCATTCTTCCACTGATCCATCTCATGTTTGTTGAAACCCATTACAATGTTAGCCGATTCCCTAGTGTTCAGACTCGTGATAACACTAATTTTTAAGTCTGTATCCACCAATTCCATCGTGAGGAGCATCAAAACTTGCGAAAGCAGTCTATGCAAGTCGTTGTCTCTGGCGTTCTCAATGCAACTGTGCCACCTATGCACATCTGAATGGCCTTTCATGTTGACATTCAGTGTATCTAGATCAACTCCCGCTAGATCCAGTGTTGAGGAGGAAGATGAAGAGGCGGCCTGGGAAGGGCTTCTTAAACTAGGTATGTTGACATCCATCTCACTGGCATGATGGTCCATCATTTTTAAGAGCCACGTTCAAAGTTACAAAAAACATGTACTAGTAAGCCGCAACTTTTCACATAAGCTATATTTACTCCAATAGTCATGTTGGCAGCTACTAATCAGGATCCTTGCTGCTCGGACTACGTCTCCATGACTGTTCACACGACGAAGCAAAGATAAAATTAACCCATTTGGGTTGCGCCACAGTGTTGATTTGCTCCCTACCTCCTTAGTGTGATAATGATTGTCGTGTTTTTCAACTTGAAAATGGGTTGTGCCAGTGCTTTCTGTTCTACACCAGTACTTATGTCTCAACAGACCCGAAGTACCATAATTTGGACTTGGATAATTACATATGATATTCCATACTACTATAGGGCAGAATCAGGATGCAAAGTGCTAAAAGAAAATGGCCCACAAGGTCCTGCAAGCTTAATGTCAGGTCAACAGCAAATCATCACCGCATCCCCCATCATCCGAGTTGAGTAGCAAGCCCTGAAGTTCATCTGTGGCAGTGTAAGTAGGGCTGGCCCAGGAGTAACTTGGATTCCCTCCTCGAATGCCGACAGGTGTTCTGCTGGTGAAGGCTCAGGGGCAAATCCATGATATCTTCGCCATCCACTTCTAGTAGCCAGTCCGCAGAAACTGATTCCGCCAACGGGGCTATTACACCACGTTTCAGCAAGTTTCATAATGATAGGCGGTTTTGCACACTGCTTGTTTGTACCCTTTGTTTGGCTCTATCAGTGATCTGTTCCCATGCCGGCTTGCCGACACCCCAATCAATGTCGGATGTAATCGATGGCAAGGCTTATCCTGCACGTCGATCGATCTCGGCAGGCCGGCATGGGAACAGATCACTGATAGAGCCAAACAAAGGACACAAATAGGCGGTTTGCAAAATTGAAAACCGCCTATCGTTATGAAACTTGCTGTTACATGAGCGGGCGTTTGTACGTATGCTTTTCAAGAACCGTTTCCTGTTTGCAAACTCTTCCGGCAAATAAGTCGTTAAAAGAAATCTTATGAAACGAGGTGGCTCGGGTGCAGGACATTCAGGGAGAAGCTGATAAGCGATTGGTTTCAAAGCACGCTCGGGTGCTAGTTTGGGCACTTCGTCATTTGGATCCAAAGAATCGAATAGTTTCTCCAAAGCCTGCCAGTGCCGTTCCTCTACCATTTTCGCTAGCCTGATAGGATCCGGGATATAAAAGATACTGGCGAGATTCAACAATCGTACTTTGCCGTCAAAGATGTGGATTTGGACCAATGTATCCCACAATAGATTAAGTTGCGATGCTGCAGCTGGGATATTGCCTCGTACACGATTCTGCGATCTCTAGCCTGTACCAGTCTCCCCTCTTCAGGCTCTGTTACGACCCCAATTACGGAGCCATCGCTGTTAAATAACACTGTGTGCCAGGACATCCGAGTCGTATGTTATATCCAAGTCTTGTAAGAATCGATAACCATTCATGGTAGCATCGATGCGTTTCAAGTAATGGTTTTCATAGCCTAATATAACATCTGTGGCGCACATGCTCAGTTTGTGCTCAGTACATGGCGAGCGGATAAATGAAAAAAATCTTACCCACGTGACCACGTCCTTTCCGTTCCAATGACCCATCCTCAAGTCAACTAAAATCCACTTGACGTATGTAATCTCCTACTCCTCAACCCGAGGAGAGTGCGGATTTTGTACAGCGGCCTTTGTTTCTGTACGATTTGATACCCTCCTCGTTTAGACTCAACCATATAAGCCCACTTCGTTTTGCCAAACTTGAATTCGATGGAAGATAACAGCGTTTGATATTAATTACTCAAGGTGAGTGAAAAGAAACCAAATTACCGACTGAGTCTTTACTATGTGTTCAAGCCCGTATAAGTAATTACTAATAGTCTGAAAGATAATTTGACCGTTTGCAAAGGAGGCCATAGCTGCACGCCAGGGCCCAGAATCTACCACAGGGTCGGCTTGAACAACGATCATCTGTCCATCCTTACACAAACTGTGGGAGATCTTGTCAGGGCATTAATTCCTCCAACGTATGCCACAACATTTGGAGGAATCGGGTTAGAGCCTGATTGTTCCCATTTAGCATTTGTGGGTACCACTGGTGACACTCTGCTGCCAGTGTGAGTCACAGCTGGCCTGCGCCACGCTCACTGGCACCACGTGGCTCGGACTTAGATTTTCATTTCGACCCTTTGCTCCAGAATTATGTATCCCCCCAGCGCTATTCATATTGTTACGATAGCAACTTGAAGGCGTCTATTAAGTACGGTGCACCACGTAGTGCGCGGCGGGTATTTTATCCAAAGGCAGACTCGGACTTATCTCCAATCTCGATCCTTCGTGGCGGGCGACCTGGCTACCTCACCACGATAATTCGTATATGCTGCCGTGAGTCATTCAGGATATCTGCAGCCTGATCGCTTCAACAGCAACTATGTTAAGGCATTTTTCTGTCTTCTAGGGACCGGGCGATCGAATTCCATTTTTCCGATAGGTATCAAGTTGGAAGTATGCTTTCGCTCAACTACAGCAGCTTTTGTAATGGTAAATTTTAAAGCCTGCTATACCATCTTGAAGGGCGCCAAATTATTGCCATAAATTCGGTAAGTTTCTTAAGTTTCTCTTCATCGAATCCCACTCCTCCTCACCAACTTGAATTCTCTGAAACATCATGTGCCTCGTCAAAGCAACTGATTGCACCAATTGCAGAATTGGCTTTTGGGCCGTTTTGCTAGGCTGTCAAGGCTGCACCAATGGCAGACCATGCGCCAACATGCAGCTCACCGGGGCAGCGGGTGGTCCAACTATCTGTCCTACTTGTTTAGGCTTGTGACGCCCCTCGTGAGTGTCGTGATATAACTATGATGCTGGGGATTTCTTTCTGACTTCAATGGCATAACTCATCTGGATCAGTGCAACATGTCGACGTACTTGGATAAAACTTCAACATTCCTGCGTTATCCTGTCCGTCAATTCCCGACGAAATCTCCTGTGTTTTTTCCTTGTACCATCTCATGTGTTAACAACATCATGTGCTCCTAGCGACACGGTTGTATCATCTTGTGGACACTATTCCCTCCTGTCACTCCCCTGTTATCGCGCTTCCTGTTGCTCTCCCCAATGTTCTTTTTCTAAATGTCCTCTCGGCATCATGATGTACTATCACACAATTAGTGTTGTATTTACTTTAAATCTACTACGCCCCATAATTACCCTATTCTCCTTTCTCTGCCCACAACCATTACTCCTGCGGTAGTAATGCATCCCTGAGATCCGGTAGTATTCTATTGTCAGCTCTTCACTACATTTTATCTTTTACAATATTACCCTTTCTAATAGCAATATCACACCGTCTAATTGCAATAGCACACAGTGAACAGATATTGGATTCACGTTTATTTTGATACGTGATGCGAACGCGACACCAGCTTGCAAATTTGATCAAACTATGTATTCAGGTTCGGGTTGTGATCTTTTGATGCTGTATGCGACTCGACGTTGTGGGAGTGCGGAGAACTTCTGTAATATTAGATATACTATGACTTCACAAAAATTCAAATGGCTTATACATAGATGCTAATCGATCCCGCATCGCACCCGACACAACCAAAATGTTAAACTTGCCGAGAACCCAGCGATGGAGAATCAAGTTTAGCCTGAGACTCGGAGTTCGTCGGAGTTCTGATCGCGGAAGTGCGACTGTTGAACGTTGAACTGGGGCCTAGTGTAGCAACCCACTTTGAATCAACTCAATGATACGAGGTTTTCTCAATCTTCTCCTCCAGGACTATGTATCCACAGCGTTATTAATATTGTTACGATAGAAGCCTGAAGGCGGCTATCATAGCGCACCACATAGTGCGGCGTGGACTCGGATGATTTTACATAAAGCATCGGGCCTATCATGATCTCGATCCTTCAGATTCGTGTGGCGGGCGATCCTACTTGACCATGATAATTTGGATGTACTAGTACTACTGTGAGTCACTCAGGTTCAAGTTCATAACTTGAACCTAATCGCTTCAACAGCAGTCGTGTTATATAAAGTAATGAAAGTATTCTTCCCGCTCAACTACAGCAGCGTTCGAAATGGTAAGATTCAAAGTTTGCTATGCCATCTTGAAGGGCGCCAACATATCATGATTGCCTTAAATTCAGCAGGGTTCATCATCGAATCCGAGTCCCACTCCTCACTATAATTTCGATTCTCTGCCACTGCGATAATCATGTGTAACGTTAAACAGGCAACGTGTACCATATGCAATGCTACCTTTTATGCCCTCTTGCAAGGCTGCGAATCTTCTGTTGCTGGCAAGCCATGCATCGACAGCATTACCACTGTGACAGCGAGTCCATCTCCTTGCCCCGCTTGTGCCGCCAAGTTGTAGCTGTGAGTGCCACGTACAATTATGGTGCTAGGGTTTTTTATTTTTATTTCGTCTTATCGCCATAGTTCATCCGCATCACCGCAACATGTCCGCCGTGTTCCCAGATAGACATTCAACCGTCTAGCACTGGCAAAGCCTGCTTCATTTTTGTTCGGCTCATTCCTTCAAGTTGTTCCATCTTGTGGAAATTATCAATCCCCTGTCGTCTCCTTGCTCCAAGTCCTGGTCCTCCTGTTGCTCTCCCCAATGTTCTTTTCCCGAATGTTCCTCCGCATGTACGACTAATCTGTGTTATGTTTATTTTCCATTATTCTAGATCTATTAAACTTCTGTAATTGCCATATTCTCCCCTCCTTTTCCTGTAAAACCGCCACTCTGGTGGTAGTATACATTCCCCATATAATTTTATCATCAGCTTCGAGTCTTCCAGTTCCCTGAATTTTTGTGTCAATTTAGCCGCAGCACATTTACAATATCCCCTTTATAATAATATAACACCTTATGATTTCAATGGCACGTGGTTGAATATTATTAGAGGCTGTTCGGTAACCAAAATTCATGTCTGATCTCACAAATGTCATCCAAAATTAGGTGGTCAGAATTTGAAATACTGTCACTCCACCTAATTGGGAAGTACCTTATCATGTCCTTATAATGTCGATTATCCTTATCATCCTTATCGCCTTCCTCTTGCCATAGTCCATGGATTGTGCTCAGAGACAGGGGTTCATCTTGCGAATTGCTGGCCTTATTCTCAATGCTACCATAGCTGCTGTAGTATCATTCACAACACATCTGTATAATAAAATTCCATATCACACATCGGCTCTTTCTGGGGCAGCTTGGGTCATAGAGCTTCTGCAGGGCCACCCTGAGCGCATTCGGTGTGAGCTAGGCGTACACAAACATGTTTTTCATTTCTTAGTCTCGTATCTTCAAACAATTGGAGTACAGCACTCTCGGGGGGTGTTGATGGAAGAACAGCTTGCCATTTTCTTATACAGATGTGTAACTGGATTATCTATATGTCATGTTGCAGAACATTTTCAGCGCTCAACTGATACAATTTCAAAGCACGTTGCTTTATTTTAAAAGCACACTACTCTCCTGATTATATTGCAGGTATTTTTTGAAGATGCTTATCATATTCTCATCCAGCCCCTTCTATACCGACTTTGTTCGCATGCCCAGAGACAATGACCCTCCTTCTCCATACATTACTGAGAACCTAAAGTTTCATCCATTTTTCGAGGATGGCATTGGCGGAATGGATGGATGTCACTTTCTCAGCTCTGGTACAGCAGAGGAGTGAGCATTGGCTTGTGATCGCAAAGGCCTTGTAACACATAACTGTCTCGCTGGATGTACCTTTGATCACAAATTTTCATATCTCTCTACTGGCTGGGAGGGATCTGTTTTGGACTCAACAATGTTCCTCGACTCTCATATCACAGATTTAACAGTACCACCTGGCAAATACTACCTTGCCGATGCAGGCTTTCCTCTTGCTTCAGCACTCCTCACTCCATATTGAGGTGTCCGATATCATCTTGCTGAATGGGGTCGTGCAATTATTGAAAGAATGTTTGGTATTTTGAAAAATTGGTTTGCCATTCTGTGACGCAACCCTGATCTCACACCGGATATACAAGCACGCCTTCCCGCAGCACTGGCAGCACTTCACAATGTAATCCATGAATATGATCAAGACGATCTTGACAACTTTCTTGATGAATCCGAATTCACTGATCAAGACATCAATGAACTTGATCTCCAAGCTGGAGATGAAGGACAGTTGGCAGAAGGTCCACCTGGGAGAGCTGAGAAAAGAGATGCTGACGAGAGGAGGGATGCAATTGCCGAATGTATGTGGATACAATATCAACAAGTGCTTGCGAGTAGGGCTGGGGAAGAAATATAATCTCATATTGAGATGTACAACATACTGATTCTACATGTACTAGTATACGTAACACTATTTCAACATCATCAGCACTAGGAATGTCACAAAACATCGGAGGCAGGCATAGGAGGAAAACCGAGCTGATCAATCAATTGCTTCTCAACCCACTTCTTTCATAGGCTATCACATTTGATGGCCAGGTATGCATCCACAGCAGCCATATCTGCTTTGAACAAGTCAATGAACGCAACTATATGATCATCATCAAGGTAGCTCTCCAGCTCCTGAAGAAGATCCATGGCCTTTGACCGGTGCTCTGGTGAGGTGTCTGAATGTGCCCATTCTGGTTGCAAGAGAAGGCTGCATCCAAGAGTGCTGTTAAAAGCATCAAGAGACTCTTTGATGCCATTCAAGGCAACAGCACCCATTGTAGTACGTTGTTTCTTGCTGCTTGAAGTATTAGACTGTGAGGCATGGAGTGCAGACTGTTTATGTTTGGATACAGTAGACACTGATGTAGCAGAGGATGTGTGAGTAGTTGACATGCGAGATGCAGATGCTTGAGAATCAGCTGCACAGTTACCCAGCACATCCGAGGTAGATGAAGGAAGCTCAAGCATGGAGGGCGATGTCGGTGATGAAAGAGGCTGAGGTGATGGAGGTGGGGGTGGTGGTGATGAAGATTGTGGAGATTGAGGATGCGGTACATTGGGTCCATCATTGTCCAGGTTTGCAGCACTGTGATCGCTAGTAGGGGGCCTATTCCCACCATGGCCCTCAGTCTCCCCAGGCTCAGGCTTGCGTGATAATGTTGTGCTTGCTGCTCCATGAGTCCCTTGTGATGGACGGTACACATTGGTGCCTGTTGCGAGGCTGGGCATGAGGGGTGTCATCATATCATACAGTGGGAATCCCTTGTGTGCATATAACTTTGCTCCAGGGTTTTGCTAGCAAATTTCATTAGATTTTGAATATTAATCAATGAGAAGCACAATGCACCTTTACATATTCATCCCAGACCTGTTGCTCGCCTACACCAATATTCATTCCCAGATCTTTAGTATATCGCTCCACAAGCCCTGATAGCCCCTTAAGAATACCAACTTGTTTGTAGTGAGCTCGAAGCTAATAAATGCTCAGTAATCTTGATAGAAGATCATATACTAGTAGATGTACATACCCGAGCATATTTCGAGGAGCATGCTTTTGCTGTCTTGTTAGGACCTTTGGTTGGGATCTTTGCCATTTGTACAGCAGCAGCAGTCCAGGTAACTTTCTTGAAATTTCCACCATCGGCAGCAGAAGCAATCTCAGAAAGGAGAAACAAGATCAACCTCTCATCTTCATCTGCAGTCCACTCGCATTTCAGCTCAGAGGCCTTCTTGCTAGCCTTGGCCTTTGGATCAGCCTTGGTGGCCTGACTAAATTGCTTCCTATTTGGAGGTAGCGGTGGTGTCTCCTTGGCTTGTGGACTGTTGGATGAACTGCAAGTTTGCATTGGAAGTGATAGAGATAACACTGTAGCACTGTCACATTTGTGTCACATCCTGGCTCCTCGGCAATACTGAGAACACATGTCAAAACTTCACTCATCTGGGTTGCTGAACACCCTCTAAGTTAGATTCACACTTCTTTTAATGCGTGACATGAACACGAACGTGCCACACTGACAGGCTTCAAGTTGCCAGTTTGATAAACCATTCAGGTTCTGGTTGTGATGCTGCATATTACTCAATGGTATGGGTACCCCAAATCACCATGTGCTAAATATTCTATGATTCATCTAGAAACTAATCCCGCATTGCATGCTGCCGCTGATGCAACCAGAACACCAAACTTGCTGAGAACTCAGCGATGTAGAACAAGCCTGTTGGTTCAAGTTATGACTCGTTCTTTTCACCATGGTCCTGTTTGTCTTTTCCTCATTGCCCTATCTGTCTGTATTGTCTTCATGCAGAAACTCATATTTTCTCCATATCTCAAGAACTAGTCTGCCAAAATTCATGATTTTGGGGTCAATGCCAGTGTGTTGCCATTCACATCAGAAAACCAAGGGCGAAATGCTAAGATTTTCTAGGCCAGTATATTTGATTATATAGAGTAAAATGCCTAATATATGCATAAGTCTTGCACACAATTTGATGAGGCTATTTAATGCACAGTGGCACTGCTGATTCTCATCTAGTATGCAGCAATTGCACCCCCCTATCAACGAGACTAGATGGAGGGCAATTGGAAGTACAGGCATGTATGTCAAGGTTGTGGAAATGAGGAGTAAGTGAAGAAAGGTGTTAGTTAGAGGGCATTAGAATTAGCAATGGAATTAGTGATGCTATCACAAGTGCATGGGTGGGAGAGCCTTGTAACTAACCAAGGTCTAGAAGATTGGGAACCATCTACCTTTCGCAGGAGGATTCCAGGATCCTATCAGTAGTGAAAGAACTGTTGAATGCAGCTGAATGATCAGACCTTACAAGAGACAATGGTATTTGCTGGATTCCCCGGGTCTTGAAAGGGTTCATAGTTTGGTATTACTGGCAGATATATAGGGTAGATCCCACCTATAGGAAGGTGGAGGAGAATCACCTCTTACAAGTGGTATAAGAATGGTTGAATACAGCTGAATAATCAAACCTTACAAGAGACAATAGCATTTGCTGGATTCCCCAGGTCTCAAAGGGGTGCATAGTTTGGTATTACTGGCAGATATATAGGGTAGATCTGTTACGAACCAAAATACGTGACGTGAGCACTGTGTGCGATAGCGGTGGCGGTGCGCGACAGTCTACGGTCGGCGATCGGACTCGGCTTCAGCTACACGAATTTGGTGAGCTGCGCCTCCCTGCACTACTAGCGTGTCCATTATTTCAGATAAGGAGTTTGTCATGCGGACTAAGGGAACTGTGAGCGAGAGCGTGGAATCGTTGTTGATTATTAGACTAAGGTTCTACACATGCATAATGAAGTACTTATACATCAAACTAGTTGTAGAGTGTGGTAGGAGGGTGCTTATAACCTTCACACGAGGGAATACTAATCAGATGTATTCTCGTGTACTGCAAGGTGTATGTAAGACTTGGGATTCCGGGCATAGCCACCCTGGCTATATACCCGGTAATCCCCGGTACTAATAAGTGCAAACACTGCCCTATATGGCAGTGCCCTCCTACATTCTCCCCCTCTTTGGTGCACCTCTAGCCGCGCCAAACCTAACTAAAAAAAGTTGTAATGAACGTATTAATGTTGTCCCCATGTAAAAAGCTGTAAATTTTTACATGTCTAATACACGCTGTCCATATATACAATAATTCGGCGTCTCGCCGACGCCAGTCACGACGTCAGCCGCTCAGAGACCCACGTCCCCCGACGGTTTAATAGCTGTGCTTATGTACCATGCGGCAAACATCGTAGTCGACGTCGAGAAAATTAAAAG
>QMFE01015087.1:0-15667 GCA_003314665.1 Tricholoma sp. MG77 | reverse complement strand
GATCGGGGTCCGACGATGAAGTGTGTTAGTACTGTCGTGAGTCTGCAGACTTACACCACACATGCAAGCCAATTTAGTGTGGTTCATACAGACGTGCCATATCTGCCAAATTCAGCAGACAACGAAGGTCCTAATTCCACCAACTGTCGCAACGCCAGCTCCACTCTTCTCGAAAATCTATATTGATACAATGCACATGCCAGCTTCGGGAGGATTCAAGTATTTTGTACAAGGCCAATGTTCACTCATCCATTATCCGGAGTTTAGGATGCTACGAGAAGAAAATGCTACCTCCCTCGCAAATTGGATTTACCAAGACATCATTCGCAGATGGGGCGCTCTTAGAGAAATTGTCATGGACAACGCAAAGGTCTTCATAGCCGCCCTAGCTCATTTATCCAAGTGGTATCACATCAACTACATTCAGATTAGCAGATATAACTCAAGAGCGAACAGCATCGTCGAATGTTCGCACTTCGATGTTTGACAAGCGTTGATTAAAGCAGCGGATGGCAATGAATTGAAATGGTCCAGAGGAGCGTACTCTGTAGTCTGGGCTGAATGAGTAACAGTTTGGAAGTGAATGGGTTGTTCGCCATATTTCACAGTGACAGGAACTCACCCACTAATTCCGCTAGATATTACCGAAGCCACTTATCTTCAGCCTCCACCCGATTCCATTCTATCCACAACCATATATGTACTTCTAGCTAGTTATTCTTTCCTTTTAAGTCACAATGTTGTTTCCCGATGATTGCGCAAAACCTTCAGGGGTTTTATTAGCAATGATGATGACTGAGCCTTTCCCCTTCTCTTCAAACTTTTTTTTACCTCGCTTTTTTTTATGCCACTATATTTAAGCTAGCAAATTAGCTAGCAGTTTTGATATCTCTAACCCCACTCGCGCGCGCTACCAAACTCAGGACAGCTAGCTGAGTTCCTAGCTCCCTCTCACTCTCTTTTACCTTTATTGACTTTCTTTTCACCTTACTATTCCATACCTGATGAACTGAATATGAAGTTTTTTATTCTACTAGGAATAAAAAACCGGGCTACAAAATGCGGCAATAACAAGATATAACAAGGCAATATTTTAGAAGTCCTCATCAGACTCCTCACCCTCAGCTGGCAGCATGAGGATCTCCTCCTGCACTGCCTCGATCCTTCTGGCAATTGCTGCCTGCTTCACGCGGAGCTCTACCCGCTCAGAAACCAAGACCCAGCGAGTAACAGCAGCCGGGATCCTATCTTCAACAGTCGTACAAGCGCGCTTGCACAGAGGTTCCATATCGATGACCTGTGACCCACTAGCACGGGGAAGGGGCTGTCCTACAAAAGCAACCGCCCCTAAGCTTAGCTTCAGACCCAAGGAAAAATAGAAGAAGTTATCAACACACAAGAAGATCGCTGGACAGACTCAGGGCTGCCCGTGGTATCCAGGCTACTCGTCAGCCCCTTCACTTTCCCTCCTCCCCACTCTACATTCCTATTCCCTGTTTGCAATAAACCGTCCCAGTAGCAACCATACGAGTTATCCAGACAAAGCTGGCACTTCGACAAGCGATCATCGTACTCGCACTCCTGCGGTTTCTTGAGTGCCTTACAACGGTCGCACTGCCAATCAAAATTAGCTAGAAAACAAGCTAACAATAATGCGCTACACACCTTTCCTTCGACTGGACGAAGCATGATCCTTTTCTTGGTTGGCACTGCTACAGTCATCTACGCGAAAGCCTGCTTTTTGGGAGCAGCGGCCTTCGTTTCCTCTTTGACGACAGGGAGCTCCTCGATATCGGAGTCAGCATCATCGACTATGATCTTAGCCTTCACGAGTCGTCAAGGCTGAGGTCAGGTGACAGGCTCAGGCGTTGGGGACCCTGAAATAACGCTATTTATGATTTATTAAAGCAGAAATGGAATGAAACAAAGTTATGGCTTACCTCACTGGTTGGTTGCCTGCTAGCTCAGGCTCGATATCAAACAGAGCAGTGTCATTCGCTCCAGGTTGTTCCATCTTGTTGCTTTCTCCAGGCCCTGCCAGGGAGTCCACTTCTTCCTCATCTACGCCGAATTCCGTGTCTAGCTCCTCAATCTCCTTGGCCATGTCGTCACCCGAGATGTTGTCCTGCTCGAACTGCTCCATAATAGCGGTTCTTCTCTCTTCCTTCACCATCTTGTCCTCCTCCTGCTTCACAACCGCCGCTTCATCATCCACTACTTTTTGCAGTCTAGGCAAGAGAAGGCCCCCCCCACTCAAGCCAAGCACAGTTGTCGATTGTGTCGAACGCCACGCAAGTCTTCGTTAATAATGTGAGCACACTTTCGTTCGCACCCGCTTCGCCAGCAGCTTTTAAATACTTGTTCTAGAGGAAGGGTAGCAGAGTTAGAAGAGACGATACAAGGTTATAAGAAGAAAACACTTACCCAGACTTCGACAAACCACTTGCCCCATACCTCTGGATCACCGGGGCCACCAGCGAATATAATCAACAACTTTTTAATGTAGTCAACCAAAATTCTAAAATAACTAGCAGTAAGGGCAAAGGGAGCCATAATGTGGAAGTGCGAGAGAAAGATCAAAGAAAGAAGTTTAGGAAAGTTCAACCAACCAGGTTTCCCATGCCACACCATTGAGTAACTGAGGCACTGGCAATCAACTAAGCTCGCAGAATTACCATGCTGGTTTTTTAGGCATGCACTCGCGTCTTTGGCTTTGAAGCGCTTTAGCGGCTCTACTTCGCTCACTCATGATTACTTCGCTGGGTCAACAATGTCCGACAAACTAGCACTCACCTAGCTAATTTTAACACCTTCACCGGTATTTCCTAAGCTTGACTACGCGACATGCTATCTATGGTGTTACTTCTTGGCAACCTCCTTGATGTACCAGCCCTCGCCTTGCTTGGAGATCTTTCTTAGGCATGACCGATAATTTGACTGAACCTTAGCACCCTTGTCTACCCTATCCTATCAATCTGTCACAAGTCTGACAATCACGGTATTCTTGGCTTGGCATCACTTCTATTCTCGAGGCAACCCTAATACCTTGTTTGGTCCTATCACACCATCAGTTCTTCGACAGGTTATGTCATCACAGGCTATTTCTCACATTCATACTTTCAAGTGCCGCTTCCGAAAATTCTTTGCAAAAGAAAAACATGGTTCATTCCCCACATACCTCTACACTCATTTTTCACACATGCTCGTCCTTGACATCATCACTCTTTCGCTCATTGGCATGGTCATTGCCCTGGCCATCTTACAGTGCATCCTCTGGACACGCCAGAACCCCATCTGTTCCCTACTCCGTCCACATTGTCCTCCTACCACTCGTCACCAATCATATTATCGCAGGCGCTCATCATTGGTCTTCAGGTGCTCAGTCACAACGGAAGATGGCTCCATCCTGGATGAAGAAGGTGCCATACCTTTAATGCCCATTCCTTCCATCGCCCACCCACTGTCAGCAATCATTCATCACGAGTCCTATAGCATTCCTCCTACTCCCACAGCCCTCCCTCCCTCTCCTCCCCATTCCATATTTGGTACCTCCATATCGTCGGAAACTGTAATTGAATCTATTGATCATAACAACATCTGGGGCAGCCCCGTACCACCGTCAATGATTTACCATGCATCCTTCGCACCACCCACCTCATCATCAGGCCAGAACTCATCCCAACCCTCGGAGTCGACGCTAGACCTCTATTCAGAGCTAGCTGAAGATGTATCATCAAGATTTTTGATTGAATGACTGAGGACAGTCAAGATGCAAGTAAAGAGGAGAGTTGATGCGCGCTAGCGACACCTGGGCACGGAATCTGTATATACGGTGTTTTACAAGGCTTAGCTGCAATACTGGATATCGCCTAGCTTATTATCTTCTTCAGGACAACTCTTATGCACCACACAGCGACATTCATCCATGGAATCACCTTCCCTTGACATCCTTTCAACTCTCACAGCGCTAGCTCCTCGCTTACAGCAATGGTTAACGATAGTGTTCACTTAGCTATCGCTAGCTATTTCACTGAAGACCCACTTAGTCACCCAACTGCGCTTAGCTGTGTTAACATAGCCATCAGCGCTATCCATGGACATTGGACCACACTTGGGCTAGCGGTTGTGGGCGCATTTGTGAGGCGGTTTTTGATATGGTAACTCTAGGTAACAGTCTAGCGATACGCAGTGCATGGAATCCTTTCATTCTTTTAGTTCATATTAATTACAGCCTTATCAGACTTGTCTTTATTCCATTAGTACTTGAATTTTAGTATAAAAAGGCTTGTACATAGTCATTGAAAATCAGGAAATAGAGACTCAACGCTTTATCCCCCTCACTTCATAGTAAAGATCAGAAAAAGATCTTAGCTCTTCGCTCACTTTGCCCATTCCGCTCGAACTTCATCGACCTCGTCTAGTAACATTGTCAAGAAACACAGTAGCTACGTAATATCACCTTTGCTCATCTTCCTATGTCACCTGAACTACCCCGCTTTTCCTACTAAACGGTTCTAACCCTGCTAGCGATTAGCTAGAACGACCAAAGCACAGCTAGCACAAGCTAAGCTAAGCTAGTGTTACCTAGACCCAGCAGGTGGTTTATTAGGCAAGCTACAACACAGGAGGCTCTTATCGAAGGGAGAAACCAAGACCCTTTGAACTAACTACCCGTCAATCAAGTTGTTTTTGTGTGTTTCCCTCTGGGAGAGCACAGACAACCATCACCGCCCTGTCCGATCTGCAGCTAACTGCTATGTCAAGAAACACCGCTCTTCCCTCCACTCCCTCTTCTTCACCACCAAAGTTGTCCCCTCCAAGGTTGAGGTAGTTGGCCCAACCCGCCGACACCCCAACTACATCCCCTCCTTCTCCACATTCATCATGAAAGGCAAGCCTGCTGCTTTTGCCTTTGCGGCTGCAGCCCATGACAAAGCACCATACTCAGTTTACTGCAATGGCTCTGGTTTTGAAGGTGGTATAGGTGCCTCTGCCATCCTGTTCATTAATGGCCAGGAATCCAAGTCCCTCCAGTATCACCTTGGGCCTGCTTCTGAGCACACGGTATACAAGGCTGAGATTGTCGGGCTTATGCTCAATCTACACCTGCTAATGAACATAACAAGTGTTTCCGCTTGCCCACTATTTTAGGTACCAACAGCCAAGCCACCATCAAAGCTCTTGACAACCAGAAGCCACACCCCACCCATTACCTCCTTGACCAAGTCCATGATACTGCTGAAAAGCTCCATGTCACGCAACACCAGATCAGAAAAAGCAAAGCTCGCAAACGTGCCCTTGATCAGGGAGACCCCTGGACTGATAAGGTAAGAAATGTTATTGACCTACACCTAGTCTGGACACCTGGGCACTCTGACTTCATGCCCAATGAACATGCAGATGAAGTGGCAAAACTTGCTGCCCAAGGCTCCTCCAGCTCCACCAATCACCTCCTGGTCTACCTATGGCACAAACCACTCCCATCCAGCATTCCTTCACTCCACCAGGCTCACCTCGCTGCCCTCCGGAAGTGCTGGAAGCAGCAGTGGAAATCTTCCCCTAGGTTTGCTCTACTCAACCCCATCGACAAAACACTCCCCTCAAATAAATTCATGAAACTGGTCAACCTCCTGGACCACTGCCAATCTGCTGTCATCATGCAGCTCCACACTGGCCACTCCCCCCTTAACCAGCACCTGTTCCATATTCACCACTCAGAGACACCATCTTGCCCCCATTGCCAGGGCATCACTGTGGAAACAGTCCACCACTACCTCTTTTTATGCCCGCAATATCAGCATGAGCACCATGTCCTCCATTGTAAGTTGAAATGCAAAGCTGAGTCTCTCTCCTTCCTGCTGTCAAGCCCCGATGCTGTTAAGCCACTCCTCAGTTTCATCCACTCCACCAAATGCTTCAAGACCAAAACTGAATCAGCATGCTCCCACTAGTGGTGTTCCGGCCCGGCTTGGCCTGAAAGCCCCAGCTTTGGCCTGGCCTGAGGTGGCTTTGGCTTCCTAAAACCTCAGGCCAGGCCAAAGCCGCCACTCACGGCTTGGCCCAGGCCACGGCTTTTGTATGTAAAAATGAATTTTCGTGCATGGTGCTCCCATAGTACATAACATTGACAAAGGAAACAGACGGTAGGAAAAACATAAAATCCATTGAGTTTGCAAGGGGTCATCCACCCACCGTATTTGTTTTCAGCCATCGTCGCTGTCCTCATCCCCATCTATTCCTCGGCCCGCTGTCCCCCATCATGTAACAGCTCCTGCATCTGGGGAGACCCGCAATTGCGGGATCCTTCAAATACAGGAGCTGACAATGATGACAACGACATCGCATCGTTGTTGTCTTCGGGGCTGGGTAGGGATCCACCATCGCCGTAGCAGGCAAAGTGGGGAGCGGCAGTGGTGCTCCCTGCCCCCAGTGACTGGAAGATGAACCACCCGCAAGCAGTGGGGAGCGGCAGTGGGTGTCATTGGCAGGTGGACACGGTGGCACATAGGCCACATCTAAAGAAAAGAAAACATTGTGTTAGCAGATAAAACAAAGGAAAGAAGAAAGAAAAACATACCCAGGGCCCAAACGCATCATTTGGAGCCCCACCGTTCACTCGTTCCCCACATCCTCCCATCTCACCACCCTCTCGTCATTGCTCGTCGTCCCTGCTGTGTCTTGGCGTTCTGTGGTGGTTCCTGCATCGTTTCTGGCGTAGCCATCTCCTCGGGTTTTCTCACCCTTGTCTCCGTCGCTTGGGTGTGGTTTCCGTCGTCGAAATCGTAGTAACCTGGTGTAAAAAACAGTTTGAGTAAAAGAAGAAAAGGAACGAATGAAACAAACAAAAAAATACGAAAAAGAAACAAATGGGGAGGGGGCACATTCCTCCTGTTGCTCGTGGCTCTCGTTTTCGCTGTTGGTGGCTTTCGTCATCCTAATCCTAGTAGTAACCTGTACTGAACTTGTTAGCAAAAGAAAACAAAAACGGACCGAAAAACAACTGAAAGAAGGGCCTAGGCGCCCCTCCTTGTGGTTTCTTGTGGTCTCTGTGGTAGGCATCATGCCTACTGTTGTGGTTGTCTTTGTCGTCATCGTACACGGTGCAGAGAGGGGGTGGTAGTGTGTGTGAACTTGTTGAACCACCACATGGCTCGCATCATCGGCATTGATGACAACAAATATGTCACAACATCATGAACGGTGGTTGTTTCGAAGTTGCAGCCGATATCATGTCGATGGGCCCCTTCACGACGGCCTCTATTTAGATGTTGTTTGGTGTTATCAGTGACAGAACTCTTCATGCCGACGAGCCGAACAAAGTGGCAAAGTCCCATCTTGTTGTTGCTCGCTTTGTAGGCTCATGGGGCTCCATCACTGATAGAACCAAACAAATGACTAAACAGAGCTGTCGTGCAGGGGTCTATCGACATGATATCGGCTGTGAAGGTTCGATGAAAAAAATATTGATGCACACCAAAATCAGTCTTCTTTCCATCAGTAAATATCAGTCACTGAAAAGCTGCGGCCTGATGGCCTGGCTTTGGCTTTTCAAACACGCAAGCCAAGCCAAAGCCACTAGGAAGCCGTCATTACGGCCCGGCTTGGCTTGGCCTATTTGGGCTTGGCTTGGCCCGGCTCACGGCCTGAGGCCGGGCCAAGCACACCACTAGCTCCCACCCCGATCTCCCCACCGAAATCAATGCATTCATGGCCAGGCTTGCTGGCCCCCCAATCTTACCTCCTGCACCTGCCTAGGTCTAACCAACCCATGATCACCACTGTCACTCATCCCCAGCCTCTCTACTAATCTTTCCCTCCAGCTGGCTCAGGGACACTGACATGTTGCTCCCATAATCTCCCACCCCTCCACAGGGGATCAGTCACAGACATCCTGAGGCAATTGTTTAGCCCCCCTCTTTCTCTCTCTCAGGTTTTAACAGGGGAGCGTGGTCTAAAACGGTGGTGGATACACTGACCTACTCATTCTCTGCTGCTTCATCAATGGTGGGGGGGTATGGTATCCCATGGCTCCTGTAGCTTAGTTACTCAGCCCAGCGTTGACTTATCACACTGGTCACAATCCCAGCACCAAGCTAATTACCTGACTGCATGTACTGTGTACCATAAGGGCATAGCCCTTCTAGCACAATAATTTGATTTAAAAAAAATAAAAAATAAAAAACCAATGCACATGTGCACATTGTGAGAACTTGGACATGACATGCGAAGCAGTGGCCCTCTAGCACAAGTTACTATGTTACATGTAGTCACACAGCCTCAAGAGAAGCCTAACATACACACTATGTCAGTATCAGAAACCTATATACATTGGTTCCGTGTACTCTTGTGTGATCAGCCTTATCACCCCCAACCCACCATCCTTACAGCCTAGATGTTGAGACTACAGATGGTTTTGGCCCATTGTGTCACCAAATCTGCAGACCTGCCATTCCAACACCATTCACATTAACCTTTTCAGGCCAAAACCCAGATGTTAATCCCAGCCCCTGGTCATGCATTAATGGTATGTGTTTTGATGGCTGACAAATATGTCAGAAATTTCCAAACTGGCATATAACCAGCAATAATCCAAGCAACCAACTTAATCCCAGCCCCTGGTCATGCATCATGCATTATGACCCAGGTCATGATGTGATTATGATCTGATATGATTGATGACCAGCCATATCAATCATAACCTGATTATCACCAGATCATAACTGTATCATATCTCATAATCAGGATCTAATCGGGGTTATAACCTGGCTAGATTTTAAGTCCAGTCGGAAATTACCAACACGCGCCAAGCCTGTATCACGGCGACGAAGGGGAAACTTGTAAGATGGAACATTTGTGTTCGAGGGAGTCTGCGGAGAAAGTGAGACACTCCTGCTCATGCATTGCAGGCATCAAGGTTGGGGAATGCCACGAGAGTCGCAGGCAGCGTTCATGAAGAAGCGCTTACAGAACTTTGCCACCAAAACTTTCCAAGGAGTAAAGTTTGATTGATTATGAATTGCCACCCGAGGATGTGGTGGAAATAGGAGTAGGGAGAGTTTGTCGGAATGAGACGAATCGTGTATGCAATTCTCTTACAGTGCTTGCTAAAATTGGCCATTGCTGTGCATGGCAATCACGAGTCTGTTATATAGCGCGCTTTATCAAAAGTTTTGTGTTGGCTATGTGGATGCATATCCGAAAGATGCTGTACAGCTTGCCGAGGGCTTTCTCCACGCAGTTGAAGCAGAACCGGGCCGACGTGATTCAATTGTACGGAGCTAGTTTCATGTCTTCTTAATCCTCCAATCATAACCCATACTGAATTATAACAACTGTAGTTGTTTAGACACCCGGTTGATTGATTATCGTGGAGTATGTGACACACCCGAATCGAATAAACAAGTTCCTGTAAAAGCTGTTCTTGAAGTCGAACAAATGGGGTAAGATAGCCATAAGTTTGACACGGTGGCAAACAAGGATCCATTTAGCTGGTGTCGGTGTTTGGCGATTTGGCGATGAGGTCGAGCGCCTGATGGGTGGAGTTCCAGTACATTCGTAAAAGGTAGAGGAAGGGGAAACGAACCTCATCAGGCACGTCGATGAGAGGACCCCTTTTCCGTCAAAATCCCGATAATGAGATCTACAGAAATATGTCAGAACCCTGTGCATATAGTGAGGGTGATAGAGAGAAGAGGGGGAGGGAGGAGAGCATGTAACCGATCTTCGGCTCCAGGCCAGTTCAGCACATCGGTGTGGACATAACCGTCAGTACACCTGCTCCATGCTATACATTGATCAGTCGCTCAATCTAAGAAAGGGGAAGAGGTAAAAAAGTGAAGAACCCACTCAGCCAGCTAATTCAACAAATCCGTCGCCTACTTTCCCTTGAGTCGGAGTACCACGCAGCAATCTCGCTTGACATTCGAACGAATACCAAATCCCTCAGGCAAATAGTCGTTAGGCATTGCATCGATATCAATATTGAATCGCTTCAGAACCACCGGACCGGTGGGAGGGTGATCTTGATCATCTTCAAGTCCAGAAGATGAGTTGCATGGGGATAGCCTAGCGTCCGGGACCTTCGGTTTTCATAAAAAGGGTTGCGGGCCGCCGGAGATTTGGGTTGTGTATTCGTAGATGTCGGCGGTTGGTATTACTAGCCTTGTCGCCGATTTTTGTGCTGTGTGAAAGGGAAGTTAAGAGACGTGAATATAAATGGAAGATGGAGTTAAGGTTACCTTTGCGACACCGCCCTGCTGGTACGCACCAATTATGGGAATCACACTCGGGATCCTCCAATTGGTCTTGGCCTTCCCATCACTGTGATCACGCCTTGCTCGCGCATGGTCCTAGCTTGACCGATGGTGCACCCGAAGTCTTTGAAAGCTTCGAGCCTGAGCGCATATATGTGGCGTGAACTTGCGGTCCGAGCGTTGTGTAAAGAAGCGTACATGGTATGGTCGAGGAGTTATTTGTAGAGGATAAACTAGGCATGTGGAAGGGAGAGTCGTGGTTCGGACTGGAGTATAAGTTGGCTTGGGTTGGGAAGCCGTCGTTGTAATGCGCTTCATTTGCCTAGACTAAAATGTTCACAGAATTGCGATATTGGAGGGTAGGAAGCTTGCCATCGCTGTCCTTGCAGTTGTCCCAGTACGCGACCAGCACGGCTCGTAACATTGCTGAATCTCACCTCCCCGGCAGCAGTGCATAATGCGCCTGTTCAAAAATATGTAATAACAACCGCCCACCAGTCGGTACCCTCTCCGACGGCCATGCCATGGTAATCTGTGCCCGTGGGTTGTGCGAGCTGGGTCCAGACCGCTTGTTTAAAGCCGACGGAGAGTTCGAGGTCGCTTCTATTTGGAGGAATGGTTAGCATTGGTAAGGGAACAGCGTATTGAAGCAGGCTTACAGTAATACAGTCCAAATAAGTTACATGTACACCATCATAAAACTAAGGAACGTGCATGGGAATACCGCTTCAAATACGAAATGGCACTGTCAAGGGCACGGAATACGAGAGTGTAAGTAAAGTTGTGCCGAAGATTGCGAGGTGAGGACCAAGTTGGTTGCCGGCCTGGTTGGTTTGGCTGTTGGTTTGGGTGAAAAGAGAAGGTACACAAAGAGAGAGAGGTGCACCATCCTCTGCAAATTGAAAGTCAAGGCAACGACTACAGGGATATTATTGACGACGGATTTGAAGAGAAGGATGTGTACATAGTACTGCGCTGGGTGTGCGCAGCAACTACTAACTGGATGAGCAAAAGAACAAGACGAGAACCTGATCCTCGACTTATCCTCGACACAGCTGAATACAGAAATCACTCGGCTTCCTCGTCAGTTCCTCTCATCTCTCTTAACGACGCCCAGACCCGATTGCTACTCAGAGAGACAAAGGAACTCTAACGGCGATATCGTCGCAAGTACGTCCAAAGTGTCTCACCATCTTCCAATTCCTCGCCTTTCCCCTTTCTTGATCAAAAGTGAACTTTAGATAAAGCACGGTTCCCTTCGGGGATGAACAACCTAATGGACCAGATCCACGCCCTGGGCTTGTGAGTGGCTCGTTCAAGCTTGGTGTTCGCCAAAAAAACTGACGATGCTGTGTATGTGTACAGGAAAGCCGGGATCGTACGCTTCTGCCCTCTCCTCTGTCCGCTGAGGAAGATGATTCATGCCCGCGCATGTGGGCATTGCAGTACAGCTACCAGAACGAAGCTAGGTAATGTTGCAGTAAACTCTGCTTTACGTCAACATTCTAATGAAATTGGAGCGTAGGGATATAAAGCTATTCCAGGACTGGGGTTTCGATCTCCTCAAGTCAGTTTGCATGTCGAAGCTTTAATAGCGCTCTTTCTCTTTCTAACGTTTCTTTCTTGCATAAAGATATGATAACTGCGCAGGTATGTCTCATAATCCAATTACTTATCATCACGCTCACTATTTCTCCGTAGTCCCGTTCGATGTAATCATCAAGGAAGGTATAGTTGGAAGCACGTGCACCATTTTCATTTTGCCCCGTTCCTTACCTGCAGCTGATGCTGTGATTTAGAATACACACGCATGTCCAACGCTATCGGCAAAGTCATCGGGGAAACCTCCCATCTTGTTCTCGTTGTGCGAGTGGGGCAGGACACTGTGGTTCCTTGCATTTGCAGGTGTTCTATCCCCTAATATGATCCTGTGTTTGTTTTTGCTATGGTAGGAGGAACCGTGGTTGTGGGCTAGGGAACTTGGACAGTCTTGGAGGGTGAGTTACTTGTTGTAGCGCTGCAGCATTGGTTGGTTGATACTGATGTGTCTTGCTATAGACTACCACTGATATCGGCACGTCTCCGTCTCCGCCCCATCACTGCCGGCCAATTCGCCCTTTCCTTGGGTATGTAGATCTGAACTGGCAGCGAATCATGACTCTCCTCAACGAGTGCGTATCTGGTTACCGATTTATGATATCGTATACTCATATTCGCAATCATGACTTTCAGGAACTCCTTCATCTCATGGGCGTCGGACTTCTACGGTTACAACGACATGGACATTGTTCGTTCCTCCTTTCTTTACATATTTTATCCGATTTACACAGCTTGAAGTGTACGTTTCGAAGATCAGTATTGTTTGTTGACTGGCTCATCTTTGTTGTGTTGTAGAGGCAATGGTGATCTCACTTACGAAGAACCGAAGACGCATTTCACAGCTTGGGCATTAATGAAATCTCCTCTTTTAATTGTACGTCCTCTCCCTCTACTTTCCACTCCATTACTCACCTACCCACTAACACCCACAGTCAACCGACGTAAGCACTTTACCCGACAATCACCACCCCACAAGCTCATCGTACAATCCCACAGCTATCAAGCGTGACCCCCAGACGCTCGAGATCCTGAAGAATCAGGAGATCATCGCTATTAATCAAGACCCGGTTGTTGGGACGGCTATCACGCCGTTCAGATGGGGTGTCAATGTGCGTGTGGGCTTTTTCTGTGTCAGCTTGGTTCGTGATGTTGACTGGATTGTTTGCGTTTTGGTTTGACAGCCGGATTGGATGAATACTGCTTCGCACCCTGCACAGTATTGGAGTGGCAGGAGTCAGAATGGGACAGTTTTTATGTTGGTGCGTTTCTTGGCTCTTTGGTAGTTGATGGGATTTATCTTTGATATGCAAATTGTGGCTCTTGCTCTACAGTTGAACGTCCTAGACCACCCTGCAGATATGTTCTTCTCACTGACCGAATCGCCTTGGATCTGCGCAGGAAGGCAATACTCCGTTTGTGTACGTGACGTGACGTTCCAGGCACTGTGGTGAGGAATATGACCGTCCCGCAGGTCCCTGCGCATGGCATTGTGGCGCTGTTGTTGAAGGATGCTGGGGATGAGCCGGCGGGCACTGAGCCACCCTGCGCGAGGCCAGAGTGGTGGGATAAGAATGGGACAATGCTTCCTTGATGAGGTTGTTGATTGAAAAGAATCCCCTGTGAGCCAAAGTTGAAGTTACAATTGAACGAGTGTTTTTTGTGTGATGTACATGTAGCACTTTCTCATCTTCCGATTGTCGGGGTTGCTACTGACGCTTCTTCGAATTCGTTGTACATGATATGTGGTATATTGATAGCACACTCGTTTCTGTTTCGTAGGAGACGCTGGATCTCGTGTATCTGATAATTATGATCAGAGCTAGTCATATCCCAAGATAACAATTTATCCCAGTACATAGTACTATCGCCTGCGAGCCGTGTCTGAAATGAAGGATACAACTTCGCCATGCGTCATAAGTGTCAGGCCATGTCCCCAACTCCTTGAAAATGGAAATCAGGGGGTCAACTATGCGCGCTGGGGGGACAGGACGACCTTCCAGCTCCATCTCCAAAAATTGATTGAAGTTGCATATTATGTGCTAGATATACTGCTTGATCATGCTTTTATCACGTAACTGTTGTTTCTCTAGATAAGCGCCACCAGGGCCCAGCCACAGCGGTTTCATGAAAGGTGCAGTAGATATAGTAAAAGTGGACTGTGTTGTGCACGGTGACGCACAAGGATCCATTTAGCTGATGTCGGCATTGGGAGATGAGGTCGAGGCCCAATGATAGGTGGGGTTCCAGCACATCGGCAGAGGATAGAAACTTGAAGGGGAAACGAACCTATGTGTAAGATGAAACTAATATCCAAATAGAGATGAGGGCCGCGAAGTAGACCAACGTTTCGTCTGGAAAAGCTCATCAAACTTGGCATTTATGGGCGAGCATTTTTCGCTTTCTGTGGCACTAAAATTTATTGCCTAATTACATAATGAGATAAGTGGTCCGAGTCTATTCGATACGCACGCAATAAGCCACCCTTGTCTTCGTATTTCATTGTCACGTCGCCATATCTCTGCCTCAAGTGATATCATTGGTCTGGCTACGGGAGCAATACTTGCCAATCAGATCGACTTATCATCTGATATATTAGGTCAGCTACCGGAGACTAACAACTTGCCACTGTTGCCAGTGAATCATACTACTACATACTTCTCCTGTGCCTCTAGGTCTGGAGCTTTAGGCGCAGAAGCCCAACGACTCAAAAAATGTGATGCAAAAAATTCCCTCCACACACCCCATCTCCCAGTATGATGACGATTCTCATTCCTCAGCACAATAACGGTTGCTACAGACACCACCACCAACGTTGGGAGCCACACGACCGTAGGTTGGCTGTTGATAATGAACCCAATCAGTGCGACGAAGAAGCAGACCACTCCGAGGGTAATTATCAGGAGGGCAGTGTTGTTATAGGCACAGTGCTTCTTCGCATCGTGGTCAAGTACTCCCAATTCAATAGAGGCGCGGCTGACTTGGGTGATCAAATTCCTGATATCGGAAATATCTTGGTCACCAATACCCCATTCTTCCACTTGTATTTCTTCTTTCCCTCTTTTCAGGGGTACGTCCGTCGTTACCCAAGGCTCCGAAATTTCCGTCACTGGCACCAGCTGCCGCCCAGCTTCCCGTTGTGGTATTCTGCCTCCAGTCCCTCTTTCTTGCCCCTGTGTTTCTCCAATTCCCCCTTCCTGCACGGTTGTACCCATTCCTCTTTCCTGCACTTTCGTTGCCCTAGTTTTCTCTCCCTGCACCGGTGTACCCGTTACCTTCTCTCGCACACTTGTTTCCCCAGTCCCCGGTCCTTGCACTGGTGCATCCTTCCCTCTTTCATCCGTTTCCCTAACTCCCCCTTGTATGCGGGTATTCTTTCCTTTGGATTGTCGCACAAGGCTACTACCTGTTTCCCGTCCATCCGCATGTGAACCATGACTCCGAATAATTTCCCCTTCCGCTCGCATTTGTGAGCTGCCGGTCGGAATTCTCCCTTCTAACGGCTCTGTACTGCTAATAAGGTTCGTAACGTTCCCGTGCACGATCGTGACCATCCGGTCTTGCATATTATAGATTCCCCTTTGTTCCATTTCTGCATAGTCTGGTCCTTCCGTTTCTGTACCACCGGCGCCGAGCTCTTGCGTTTCTACACCCCCAATCCCCCCTTCGACTTCCCGCACTCCCCTTCCCCGCGCTTTCATTTCCCCAATTTCCTCTCCCTGTACTGGTGTCCCCATTTCCTGCTCTCGCACAGTTGTTTCCCCAGGCTCCCGCCCTTGCACTGGTGCATCCTTTCCTCTTTCTTGCACATCCGTCTC
>QMFE01015063.1:0-13990 GCA_003314665.1 Tricholoma sp. MG77 | reverse complement strand
AAGGTTGGACTTAAGGCTTATAAAAGCCCTTCAAAAAGCGAGCAATCTTCATCAAACTACCCCCACCCTACTTTCGTTTCACTTGCTGGACTCGGATGTCCTGACTCCTCTCTGCATCACTGCCGCTGGTATGGTTTCGAGTCCCATCATTGCTCTGCATTCAGATTCTCCCAACGTCGCTGCGGTCTGTTATCAGAGTAGCATGGTGGAACGTCTTGTTGGCTGCCTTCCCTTCCCTGTCGTTATTCATTCAAATTCGCCATATTCATGACCTCAGATGGCTTCCAATGTCTCTCCACTTCCACTCAGCTATGACCACAGATATGTTATCTCCCAGCCACTGGTGCTGGGACATTCTTGTCTCTGTTCATAGCCAAAATACTAAGAGGGAAGTGGAGCGTCGCTGGCACTTTCACAGTCATGGACGAGGCACCTTTATTAAAATTTTATTTAAAATAATCCTTCATCTCGTTCCTGATGCTGCATAGCGTATAACAATGGAAAGCTCGTAAATAGTTATTGTGGTACTGTACTGTAACGAACAGCTTGCTCTACAATGATATACAAAAAGTTGATATTGACCGCCCAGATCCCACGACTAAGTTTGACACTGGTTCAGTGGAAACTCGGACCGTGATGGTACTGAGACCCATCGAGCCCGAGTTAGATCATGTTTAAACTTCACAGTGGACCCACGAAAGTCAGTGGACCCACAAAAGCCAACGCACCTACCAAAGCCAGCATAAACAAACTCTCCTTAAGTCATCGACGTTCTCCATGGGGAATGTGGCATGTAAACTTCCTAATACGCTACCGCCAGATTGGCGATCAGCCAGTCGTCCTCGATTGGACTCTTGTGTGGAAAAGTCAAATAGAGACGCCACATTGCGCCCTGACATTCAGATGTTGCAGGGCATTTGAACTATGAAAGAAACCCACGTGCACTACCGCCGCGTCAGTCCCTTACCTGCGATACGTTTTGGAGGGGATTATCACCGCAATGGGTGCATGACAGGTCAACCCTTCGCGGCATCCTCTCAGGTTCGAATCGATGGGACCCTTTGTCCGGTAAGGGTCGCAAGCCGGCGGCTAATCACGGATCTCAGGCTGGAGCGAACCCCTTATGGTTCTCCACGAAAACGCCTATCTTCACGCAACGATTACATACTACTAGGCTATTGCGCCCGTTGGAGGGACATCCAAATGTGGACCGGCGAGCAATAGCATGGAAGTTCGTGGAAAGGCTGTACAGCCTTAATGCTGTAGAAAGTAAGAAGAAAGTTTAAGCAAATACATGGGACAGCATACCAGAAGAGCATCGACTCGTAGGCGGAGGCTTTTTTTTTTGCAGTCAGATTGGTGATCCTGTGAGCAACCATATCATTCATGCCCGGTCCGCAAGTGGCTGAGTGTATGCCAGCGGAGATCACCTGTTCGAAGAATAACCAGAAATTGGATGCTTTGTGAACACATGTCGTGGAATACGTACTAACTTGATGGAAGCACATCAAAGTTGGACGTCTATGACTGGTGACCCGTTGAAGGTGGACCAGGACAATATTGGATAACCGAACCACGGATCGGGCGCTGCTGACGGTACACACTACTACAAGATACGAGACCTTGTTTAACATGGAGAACTCACGATGCGCGCGCTCGCCGGGTCTGTTGCAAGAAACGTGTTCAATTTTAAACTCACCAGGCAGGATAGGGCAGGAGTGGATGGGCATTGACCCTTGGTGGCATTTCATGCCACGTCTGACTAGTCTGGTTCAAACAAGATTAGCCTCTCATGAAAAGAGATGGCATGTTGCGAATGGACAAACCGCTGGCAACGTAAATCGTTGATATGCATTGTATTTGACGCTCGATTACTGTACTTTATAAAGAAAATAATTCAGCAGGATTAGAGCATATTTGCAACCCGGGTCGATGACCCATTCAAGGAAATTTTTGGCAGTCGAAACAGGGAATTCTGCATGTAATAGGAAGGTAAAACGGCTCCTAAAAATTTGAACCGAGTCGTAAATATGCTCTATTGGCTGGCACATTTCTTCGCAAGTTGAAGAAGTAGAACTTCGATTAAGGTGGTAGCCGTAGACTGATGAGGTTGGACCGACTTTTCAGCCGGCTTTTAAATCGGAATCCGGATTTCGCATGGGATTATCTAAGCACTTCTGGTCCCAACCTTCGACATATCTGCGCCCTCACTCTATAGTAGTCTGTTTTTCCGCTATTGAGATGGACGCTCGACTTCGCCGCGTAAATAAGGAGATTGCGGGTAAGCTTGCGCATAGTTCTTAGCCAACGAGCACTGTTTTCAACTCAAAGGCAGACTGCAAGAATGACAAGACATCGAATATCAGACTAGATCTTGTTGGCGAATCGGCATTTCATCTCAAAGGATCGTTTCCTGGTCCAGAAGGCACTCCATATGAAGGGGGCCATTTTGAAGTTGTACGTTCATTCATCACCGTGTGCGATCATTCATCGTACCAGTAATCGATCGCCACGATAGGATATCGTCATACCCGATTCATATCCCTTTCAACCCGTGAAAATGAAGTTCATCACGAAGGTGTATCATCCAAATGTCTCCTCGGCCTCTGGCGCAATTTGTCTCGACATCCTGAAAGATGCTTGGTCTCCCGTCCTCACCCTGAAGTCGACATTGATATCGCTGCAGAGCCTTTTATGCTCTCCAGAACCAAACGACCCACAGGACGCTGAGGTTGCGAAGCACTATACGACGAGTAAAAATAGTTTCAACGATACAGCAGTGTACTGGACACAGATCTATGCCGGAGGTCCCGGACCGAAGGAGAAAAAGGGTAAAGGGGCAGATACAGGGACACGAGATGAGGTTGCGATCGCAGGGCTAGAGAAGGCTCATGTAGACCAGTTTGAAGCTTTGGGATTCCCAAGGAGTAAAGTTGTACGCCTTGCCATATTTATTCTCACCGCATACCCACTAATGGTCTGAGCCTCAGATCGATGTGCTTCGGCGGCTAAACTACCGGGGTTCGAATGTGGCGAAACTTACGGAAGATAGAGTTGTCGAGGAACTCTTGAAATGAAGCCCCCAGCGTACTTGCTGGAGTTCCCATGTATGAGGTTCGATTGCTGTTACCCGAGGTCCTGTCCGTTGTTTTGAATGACAGTTCTTGATTTGCACACGGCTCCCAATGCCCGCCATCCAAATATTCTGCTAAACAATATTGTTTCAGGATTATTTCATAATGAGAACAAGACGTTCACTTGCTACCTACATCGAAGCTCATCATATATCACTTCCTTCTTGGTTAACATACGATATTTTACGCGACACCTACCACCAATAGGACCCTCCATGCGTATGCATGTATGTCAGATACACTACTTTTGTTCCTGTGGCACCGCAACCAAAGAGTCACTGTTAATGTTCCCACTTCAGGATTAAAAACTGCGAGATCACCTTGGTTTGGACCCGTACTTTTATAAACCATGTTGACGGCGAACTTACCCTCCAGGAATTGTGTGCCGCCCTGTAGTTCTGTTAGGTCACTCGACTGAAGGTTGATTCATTTCCGAACTGACACTGACAGACGGAACGCCGCGACTAACCAAATGTGAACATTGGAGTTGAACCGGCAACGCACCCTTATCACCAGGCGCCCAATAGATATACTACTACGAATGGCGTTGTCCACGGAACTTATCCAACTCAAAGTTATGGCACTTTTCTTGGTGGTACATGGTATACGTTGGAGAATTGGACATACGTAACAGGGCAACGTCTGTAAATTGATCGTCCAACGGAAATGATATGTTGGTCCCAAAGGGTCTGAACCCAGATATTCACTACGATAATCCAACAACGGTGGTGCGAGCCGGAGCGCTGACCTCCCACGCAAGCAACAGATTGACTTTGCCTTGAGCCGGGATTGAACATACCCAGTTGAACTTCCCGTCCTTCCCTAAACTCTCCATATCGAAACCCGGTTCATCGGCGCCCTCCCATTGTGCGATGACGCCGTCGCTAACCTTCACAGGTGGTGGGGCACGGACCTCGCCACCGTTGTTACTGCGCATTGTCGCAGCGGGATTTGGAATAGCCAAGCTGGGATTGACGAGCTTGACCTCGATTTGATCGTCCTCCGAGACAGGCGTCTGGTCGATGACCTTGAAGTTGTTGATAGCGCTTGACTTGGTGTTGAAGATTGTGATACGCTGAGAGAAGGTGTGGTTGGATGACTTGGTGTAGAATCCAGTTTGAGAGACTTTCTTGACACGCGGGTGGTACGTCACACGGATAGATGGGTCCAGTCTTGGCGTATGCGACAAATCAGGAACTATTTCAGAATTGAGGGGTGAAGAACTCACCCAAGTGGACAGTCAAAGCTTTCCTTTGGACTAACGAGAGGAACGTTTGACCTAGAAATGAAGCTCCCATCGACATACACGCTGGCAACGCCTTGGAGGAGCGTGTACCCGGATTCATTCACTATTTTCGCCTGAAGGGCTAGTCAGAGCCATATACGTTGAGAATAACAAGCTTTTCAAACCTTCAAGTGAGATTTCGCGTCAACTTTAGGAACGGTAACCCAGGACATTGATGCGTCAAGTTTCAATTGTGTGATTGTAACGTTGTGAGAAGCACCGTCGCTCGGGATACTAATCAAGCCAGGTACGCGGAATGTCGCACTGATACCGCCTTTCGACGAGACCGCTATGTTTGTGTACCAGGCATCTCCATCTCCATTATCGAAGAGGCCGAAACCCATATCGTCATCTCCTGACGGCGTTATTTCACTGGCAACTGCCACTGAACGCGATCGACTCCCCAGCGCTATGCCCCGTGATTTAGCCCTTCGCTGCTGCACCATGACAGGCTTGTAAACTGAGAGGTTCCACGGCGGTAAAGCGGGAATATTGACACCAAAAGTCGGCGTGGCCGTCTCAAGCGTCAAGGGGACGTCATCCCATGACTGTTACTAACGCGTGAATACTATACGACGACGAAAAAACCATAGTACGAACCTCGCCAGTGCTCTGCGTGATGGCCCCCTTGTAGTTGAGAGTTACAGGTTTTTCTTTGGCCTGCATGTCAACCCGAATGTCGTACCCAGCGGACCAAGTGGCCTGATGCACAGCTATACCTAGATGTTAAACAAGAATGGGTCTGTTTGTCATTCACACACCGTAGATGAGAGCCATCTCCACCTCGCTCTCTACTTCTGCGAAGACGCCAATTGTAGCTCGCTGTCCCAACCTTTCGTTGCGACGGGGCCCATTAAGATTGTTGCGTTCAACCTTCAGCTGTTCGTCGATACTCTTCAGTGTTATCTCCAGTTGCAAGACCTTCTCGTCTAAGACTGCCCCAGTCGCGTCGTAATTCTCCATAACCTTCCCCAGCGCGGTGACATCAATATGCTGCACATTGAGTGTCGATAAGAACCCTTCTAGGGAAGAAAGAGACTTCTTGCATCTCTCCAGTGCCTTCTCTGTCCGCTGTTTCTTCAAAAGCAACTCCTCGATGGCTGCAGAGGTTGTCACAACAGGGGGCGCAGGCATGCTTGACAATGCCACGTCATGAATAGTCGCAGCGCCACGACCTTCCACTCTACGAAACTCGTCAGTCGGTACCTTGGAGCAAGTTCAGCACATACCTCAAGGACTGGTGGTCAAGCACGTTGGGTAAACCATTCACAACGACCTGGTTCTGGCCAACTCTAACAGCAAACCTGTACAGGCGAGTTATTTCTGCACGCCCTGAATACAAGCTGACGTTGATGATCTTGCTAGCATCAACAGATGTGAGCTCGACGATATGTGGGGGTTCGAAAGGCGGAGGAGCATCTGAGGTAGACATGGTGGTCGAGACTCGGAGAACGTGGTTGTGTGAAAGGAACTAGCACAATATATACTAGCCTGAGACAACTCTGGGCCTGATCACCATGTGTTGACTCCAGCGAGATTGTGAGGCACCCCGCAGCTAGCGCCTACAGTCCTGAGTCAACTAGTCACTGGTCATCTTTGCCATGCGGCCAACAAAGACCGTTTCGCCTCCAAACGTCTAAAGACCGCAGGCGGTTTAGTTGTCAGAAATCGATGACTTTTGACTCGCAAGTCTGGCAGGAGTGATCGTGGTACCGATCAGGCACCACTGGACGACAAGGAGGGCGCTGATTGAATGTCAGTTTTTGTCATGACATCCGAGAACCACCATGGTACAAATATGGTTTTGACATTAGCAATGATGTGAATTGAATAGGACATGGCATTGTTCAATCAGGTCCAGGTGTGAATTGAAATCGAGATACACTCAAATAGCCTACAAGTAGCCAACGCCTTCAAAGTCCCACAACCGTAGCACTCACGGGTGCTGTAACTTCCCACTGCAAAGCCAAATTCACCTTTCCCTGTGGAGGGACCGAGCACATCCAATTAATCTTCCCGTTCTTTCCCAATGCTTCGGCGCTTCCATCCGCCTCCGGCTCATCTGTACCATCCCACTGCGCCACAACACCCTTGGCCACAAGCAACTTCTGCAATGCCTTGTCTTTACTGGCACTCTCTCCCCCCGTCGTCGGCACAACTGTCAGAGCTGGACTGACAAGCTTCACCTTGATCTGCTCGTCCTCCGACACCGGCACATGGTCGACGATCAAGATGTCATCCGCGGACATTGCCTTGGTGTTGAAGACGGTAATCTGTTGCGAATAGACATAGTTGGAGGTCTTGGTGTAAAATCCACTCTTGGAGGTTTTCTTGACTCTTGGGTGGTAAGTGACACGGATGGATGGGTCCAAGCTAGCGTGAGGCAGAGAGTTAGGGTCCGGGAATGGATAGAAGGGATGAAAAGTGGGCATACCCGAGTGAGCAGTCGAAGCTCTCGCCAGGGCTGACAGCGGGGACAACCGATCGGGAGATGAAGCTTCCATCCACGTAGACGCTACCATTACCAAGCAACAGCGTGTATTCCGAGGCATTCCTGACTTTCGCCTGAAACAGCGCCATCATGTCAATAAAGAACATAACTGAAGAGAAAGATAATAACGACTACCTTGAGATGCACCTTCGTGTCTATCTTCGGGACGCACATCCAGGACATTGTCGCGTTGAGTTTGAGTTGAACGATAGTCACATTGTGTGCATTGCCGTCGCTCGGAATGCTCATCATTCCCGGGACTTGGAACGTAGCGCTGACATTGCCTTTCGATGTTACGGATAGATCACGACGCGCCAAAGGCGCTGAGAGCGGCGAGTAGTTACTCATCGGGGCCGCCTGTGCCGTCCGTCCCAAGCCCCTGCCAACGCGGTTACCTGGTGGCGGCATAGCTTCCGCCGAATAGGAACTTGATCTGAGGCTAACTTGAGGAGAGACATCTGGGTTGTAAATTGAGAGGTTCCATGAGTCGAGGGTGGGAACCCCTATTCCGTACGTCGGAGTGGCCGTTTCTAGCATCAATGGGACGTCAGTCCAATCCTGTAAGAGGTGGGATGAGTAAAAGGGTGCAGGAAGGAACAATTAACAACTACCTCGCCTGTGCTTTGCGTAATTGCTGCTTTATAGATCAACGTCACTGGTTCCTCTTTGGTCTGCATATCGACGCGTACGTCGTAACCAGCGTGCCAAGTGGCACACCGCACAGCTGGGACATTACGTTAGACAAAATACACGAATCCAATTCCTTTGAACGCACCGTAATTGAGCGCTATCTCTACCTCGCCTTCAGTTGCTGCAAAGATCCCAATCGCGGCCTTACGATTCAGCTTATCATTGAAAGTACCTCCCGCAAGCACCCCCCGTTCCGTCTCGATTTCTTTATCAATAGTCTTCAGCCGCTGCTCCAACTCCAAACTCCGAGCGTCCAGCTCTTCTGCAGCCTTGTCGTAATCTGCCATAACACCCCTCAACTCCGACATTGCGATATGCTGCACATTAAGCGTGTTGAGATATGATTCGATAGATGTCAGCGATCTCTTGCATCGCTCTAGCGCCTTGACTGCTATGTCCTTCTTGTGTAGTAATGCCTCAAGAGCTGGAGATGTTGTCGGAGCAGGCGGACGAGGTACAACTGAGATTGCAACATCGTGGATTGTTGCATCCCCCCGACCTTCCACTCTGAATGAATTTTAAAATGAAGTTGGAGTTTTTCTGCAAGTTCTGAATGGGGAAATACTAACCTGAGGGAATCATGGTCAAGGACGTTTGGAAGTCCATTGATATTGACTTGATTTTGGCCCGTTTGAACCGTGAGTCTGAAGAGTCGAGTGATCTCTGCACGACCCGTATACACGCTCACGCCGGTTATCTTGCTGTCTTCGACTGCACTAAGTTGGATGGCGTCACCGGGTGTGAATGGAGGTGGGGCTTCAACAACTTCAGTGCTCGACATTTTGCAAGTATATAGTCAGAAGGACTGGGTTGTGCGGAGCTTGAGGGGTAATATGACTCATGAGAACTGTGGAACCAAAGTTGAGCTGAATTTATACCTTCTCGTCTATCTTATGCCTCCAAGCAACGGTCATACAGTCATATAGCTGTGACTGCGCATGCGCTGCACAGCCAACCCTTACTTAAGTAGGGAACCTATGCATCGTTAACAGGCAGTGAATAGCATCGAATCAGACGTCATGTTGAATCAGGCGACGAGCGCTGCCGCAATAAGTACTCGGAACCGTTGTGGGAACCAAGTAACATTTTGGAAACAACTGTCTGCGAAAGGAGGCTGAAGCTAATATCGAGACTAACGCCAGACCGCAATGAAACCCAGAACAGTGAAATGAATAGACTAAGTATTGTACAGCCAGTCTTGGCAATTGTCATAATACACGAAACCATATCACAAACCCACAACATCTGCATTTACAGGTGCCGTAATTTCCCATTGCAACACCAAATTAACCTTGCCTTGTGGCGGAACAGAACACAACCAATTCATCTTTCCATTCTCCCCAAGCGACTTCGCATCCTCGTCAGCCCGCATTTCATCCGCTTCATCCCATTGCGCCACAATACCCTTCGCCACCCCTACCTTTTGGGCTGACTTTTCCTTCTCCTTGCTCGAGCTCTCACCACCCGGGCCGCCAATCGTCAAAGTCGGACTGACGAGTTTGACTTTGATCTGTTCGTCTTCAGACACTGGTACCTGGTCCACAATGCGGACATCTTCGATCGAGGTAGCCTTGGTGTTGAACACTGTGATATGCTGCGAGTAGACGTGATTGGAATTTTTGGTGTAAAATCCGCTTTGCGAGACTTTCTTGACGCGCGGGTGATATGTGACTCGGATGGATGGGTCCAGGCTATAAAGGGTTTACGGTTAGATTAGGTTAGGGGGTAATAGATCTCTGTGCAACGTACCCAAGCGGACAATCGAAGCTCTCGCCAGGACTGACAGCGGGGATGGCTGATCGGGAGATGAAGCTCCCGTCGACATAGACACTGCCTGTGCCACGCAAGAGCGTGTATTCAGACACATTCTTCACATTGGCCTAAACCAGCACATTCATGTCAGGGCCAACGAACATACGGCAAATCAGCAAGGAAGGACATACCGTCAAGTGCACCTTTGTGTCCTTCTTCGGGACGCACACCCACGACATTGATGCACTGAGCCGGAGTTCAGTAATGGTCACATTGTGAGCATCGCCATCGCTCGGAATGTTAATCATCCCCGGAACCTGGAACGTTGCGCTGACATTTCCTTTCCCTCCCAGCACCTCGAGCCGACGGCGGCCCATAGCTTGTTGGCGCCACTTTTCTGCCTCCACTTTCATCCTCTCCAGATGTTCCCCGCCATCTCCGTACAACGACTTTAAGGGTTCCCCTCGGTCCAGTCCTGATTCGACAGGGTAAGGTCGCGCAGTGGGCCCCCGTGTAGGGTGGCACGAGCCGCCCCCGTAACCAGTGACGGCCGCAGTAAGCTTAAATATCGAGAGATTCCATGGGTTGAGACTTGGAACCCCGATCCCAAAAGTTGGAGTCGCCGTTTCGAGTGTTAAAGGTACATCAGTCCAATCCTGTGAGTATCAAGATGTTGAACAAGCATGAAATGAGGATAAGATGGTGAAACCGTATTACCTCGCCAGTGCTTTGGGCAATTCCCGCTTTGTAAACCAAGGTCACTTGCTGTCCCTTCGCCTGCATGTCGACGCGTATATCGTATCCGGCACTCCAAGATGCCGAGTGTACAGCTTGAGAGACAAATGTCAGATAGAATATATAGGCAACTTGAAGGACACTGAACCCACCGTATATAAGAGCAATCTCTATCTCGCCTTCAGATTCGACAAAGAGGCCAATCGAAACCCGGCGGTTGAGCTTCTCATTGTAATCGCTTTTAGTGAGGTTTCCTCGCTCGACCTCAATCTCTTTATCGACATCCTGGAGCTGCTTGTCAAGCTGTAACCCCCGAACGTCCAACTCCTCAGCAGCCTCCTCGTAATCCGCCATCACCTTCTTCAGCTCTGACGTTGCGATATGTTGAGCATTCAGCGTGCTGAGATACCAATCGAGAGACCCCATCGATTTCTTGTATCGTTCCAGCCCTTTGCTTATTTTATCTTTCTTGTGCAGCAGCGCTTTGAGGGCCGGGGATGTCGTTGGAACAGGCGCACGGGGGACATACGAGATCGTGACATCGTGAATCGTAGCGGCTCCTCGACCTTCAACCCTTGAAGGAAGCGTATCAATATAAACATGATGCGTTGAGTTCTGGTGCGCGATCACTCACTTGAGGGAGTCATGATCAAGGACACTTGGCAGCCCATTGATATGAACTTGATTCTGGCCCGTCCGGACCTTGAGTTGGAACAGTCGAGTGATCTCTGCACGACCTTGGTACACGCTGACACCAGTTATCTTGCTACCCTCGACTGAATTGAGCTCAATAGCCTCGCTTGGTTTGAACGGCGGGGGACTTTGCATGGCAGCAGCAGCGTCTGACATTTAGTACGTATACGTAGAGTGGCTGGAAAGATAGATGGACAAAGTGGGAACCAGATGAATCGTGGACTTGGATTGAACTTGAAGCTGAATTTATGTTCCCAGGCCGCAGTCCAAAGTTCGCAGTTACTTGTCGCAGTCTCCAAGGTTCTGACAATTCCCTGACATATGTAACTGTCATCCTGTAGCTGTGCCTGCTGTGCGCATCCGAGGTCGAGTCATTCTGTTGTTTCCCAGGGAAAATCGCGTAAACTCTACACAGAATCGTATGCGGAGAAGGGCACATAGCATTTCAGCCATGTTCATGACATGTTGTGGGTAGCGACGGTGACAGTGTGACACGTGCGTGGTAAGTTCAATGAGTCAAGTTATCTTGAAGGCTTTAGTTTTAGGTCTCGGCTTGCTTTCTGCTATAATTTTCACTTGTCTTGGGAGTCCAGACTGCGCTGTTGTCAAGTCTAGTTTCACTGGCCACCAAGCACTTTATGGGCTTTCTCACTAGAGTTGCGGTGGAGACGCCGAGGCTCTCGAGTCTCGAGTAACTTATTGTCACCGTTTGACATACAAACCATACTATGCGCGGTCATGTTATTTAGCAGCGCATTGACATTGTTACTTCGTCTTAAAGATTTCATGACAAATGGCATGTATGATGAACTCGCCGAGCACAAAATCCAACAAGGCCTTTTGAGTTGTATAACTGGAACTTACAATCCTGGACGCCGAGGCGGCCAAACCAAATTAAATCCTTTTGATCATCTGCTTGATCACCCTCCCTGTACCCCGTAACCTGTTGCAACAACTTAGGCTGTTCACCGAGCACTGGCGATACGAAGGCGCGTCCATGACCAAACGATACCCGAGCGCCTGAGTTTGTTTCACTTGGAGCGCCAATGCTCGGTTTAAGAGTATTCTCTGCCTACGATGTCAGTGATATATATGCGTATGAACCATGTCATATTCTAGGCAAACGGATACTCTCCTTTCTTTTTACGCGCGGCTGGATGAGGGCGGCGCATGATTGATGTGTACCAGGGCGTGTCGGATGGTCCACGGTCTATATTCTACAAAAGATACACGTCGTCAACACGTCGTATGAGGCCGAGCGGGTACTACGGTACGTGACTCAATGGTCGGAGATTAAGGAATCATCTTCTAACATGAAGCGTAGCTATGATTATTCGATGGAACAATAACATTGACACGTCTATATACTATGTGTAAAGATACATAATTTAGATATCTTAGGTGTTCGTCACCAAATGTACAGTGTTCATCAATTCAGCATTTGTCGTTCATGTCCTGCATCTCTATATCTCGTCCACGTCCGGCGGGTCGTCGGTCACTATTGACCGATGAACCGATGTCTTTGTCTAGAGTTTTCTCATCTTCAGGCAGCGGATATTGATCATTACTGGCCTCTGGCGAATCCTTTTCTTCCCCCTCAGAAGATTGGGCTGCCGTGCCTGGTTCCGCTCCTTCCTTCCACGCGTCCACCACAAACCTTCGGGCCTCCATGCCTCCCTCATATCCGACCCATGTATACCTCCTGCAATGGGGTCCCCTTACGAGAAGGATGCAGAGCTGGATACCGTACCAACCCAAGCTCAGGGCAGCTCCAGCACGCCAGCCATACCTCAGAAACACCCGCGTACCAACTGATGAGCCAATCACCTGGCCAATGAAGAACTATCGGTGTATCATATCATGAGGAGATGTCAGCTGTTTACAACTCATTGCGCACCGCGAGTAGCATGACAGAATTGAGCCGAGACCTGGCAGAAGGATCGATACTATTAAAACCGAATAAGAATGGTACAAAGTTATCACTGGTATGTGATCAAATATGGCTCACTCAAAGACTGCGGTAGACAGGGAGACTTGAACGGTTTGACGAAAAACGTCAATACCCAGGGTGGAAATAACAACCGCAGCAACATTAATACCGCCCGCACCAGTTTGAATGCTCTGGAACATTGTGAGCAGGACCGAGCTGACCAATGCCGCGTACCACGGGACTAGCTTGTCAATGACACGTCCACCAAACGGCCCTAGGGCTACCCCAACTATTCCAACCACACCAAATAGTCCGATCACCAAACTGCACAAACTTATCAGTTGGTGTCGAGCAGCAGATATAGCATACGCACGTTGAATAATTATAAGGCGCAGCGCCCAGAAGGAACGTTAATGTCACCCAGAAATTGGAGAAGCAAGCGCTGGATGACATATTCACAAGCGAAGCTTGGACCAACAGTGGTTCTGTGAAGGCGAACTTCGTCATGCTCCAGAGAATATTCCAATACGTTAAATCATTGTTGCGTGACGGATAATCGGGTAACATAAAATAACTTCCAATCAAGACGGAATATTGCGTCCCGATCGCCATGTAGTATACGACTCGCCAAGATGTGAACTCGGCGATTAATCCAGACAGCACGCGCGCAATGAGAATACCAAACAAAAGGCCAGAAAGAACAATGGATATTGCAGAAGCACGACGTTCCGGAGGTGCTAGATCTGCCGCGAGAGGCAGGAGAATCTGACCTGGAATAGACAGGGCACCGATAAGGAACGATAGTGTTTCGAAGACAATTAGGTTGTGTGTTATGGCCAGACCTATCGTTAAGGAGGAGGATAGCGCAACAATGCATAGTATCAACTGGCGTCGTCGAACTAGATCTCCAAGAGGAGCAAGCAGAAAGAGACCAACAGCATATCTACCGTAAACCACGTTGTACATTATTTCCTCGTATTGAGAAAATGCACGTACCCTGCTTGAACTAGAGTAGGGATTCTGTGAATGCCATTAACTCCTGGTTACGACTCCTTAGCGAACGAGAATTTACCTAGAAACCTCGTCGTAAGAGACATTAAATGTCTTGGATAATTGGACTATTGAGATTAGAGAGTCCATATGTAAGAAATTTCCAAGTTTGACTCACTTAAAAGCGGCTGGCAGTAATAGAGATTGGCGACAACTAATATTTGGAAAATGGTTTCCTGAGTGTTGAAGACGGCATTATTTTAATTGAACCCACGGAATGTGCCCGCGAA
>QMFE01015061.1:0-10050 GCA_003314665.1 Tricholoma sp. MG77 | reverse complement strand
CAGCAAGCGTTATGCGAGCCAGATTACGATATGCGGGTATGTGGTGATTTAGGTCACGGGCCAGTCCGTCAACAGCAATGGAAGCATTGATACGGTGGATAGAGGGGAAGTCGAAGCCATGTAGTGAGACGGGTAGGGTGGCAATCTCAGTATTGAAGATCCATGGAAAGCCGGATAGAGCGTGCACTTTGGCCGCAATGACTCTGTCGAGTTTGAGTGCATCAGTGTCAGTAATTGGTTGAAGAGTGAGAAGAGCGCGCGCTCGTGATGCAATGGACTGCATGACAATTTTCCTGATGAGTGTGATAGGGGTTGGTCCGATGAATTTAGGGAACGTGAAGGCTTCAACAAAGTCGTGCAGTTCACGAAAACGATGTGATGGGTTGTCGATTTTGACGCGAAGGAATTCTAATTCATTTGGGATCAGTGGGACGTCGTGATTAGTTATGCTCATAGGTGATACTCCGGGTTCAACCGTGATAGACGGCATCGAGATCGTGTTGGGTTGATTCCCTGCTGGCGAAAGGACATATGCAGTAGTTTTCATCCAATTAGTGAACCATCCATAGGCAAATTGAAAGCGTTCTTCTACCAGACAGAATGTTTGGAGAGCTGGTATGGAGCTAGCAAAGATGATTGAGTCGTCAGTTGCTTCAGTCATACGGATAGGTAGAGAGATGCCATTGTCAGGTAAGTGGGGATCAAGACGATCATGTGTAGACGTAGTGATCGTGAGCGCGCCATGTGTACCGTTTGCAACGTCATCGAGGTACCGATGCCCCATACTAGTGGTTAGCGTTGATTTTAGTGGAGAGATGGGGCCTCCCTGTTTGGCTACACCGCTGACGATGATCGGTTTGGTAAGTCCATGTGCAGTTCGTATGAATACTTTTGTATTTGTCTGAGCAGCCTTGTCTATATCAATGATAGTGTCAGGTAACCCATAGGCGGAGATTGCATCGTAGAAGCCTTCAGGTGCCAGGTAGTCGGATCCCTTCATTTGATCTCGCTTGAGTGCGTAGACAGTGGTCTTGTGACGGTTGGCCCATGTGAGCACACCAGCAAGGAAGCTGGTGAGGTCGCGCGTTTGGACACCTTGTTGAGTCGCGACCTGCGTGTCAGGGAGAATGCGATTGGTGGCAATGTACGGTGTTAGTAAGTGATTTAGCCATGTCATGGGTGAATTAGCAAGGAAATTTGAGATCATGAGACCCCTCCAGTTATTGAGGTCGGTCCTTAGTCCTCGTTTATGAAACATGGTGAGATACATATCCTTTATATTTCCTGGAAAGCATGAGTTCATTGTCATGTAGTTGTGCAGCTCTAGAACAGGTGTAAGTGAATAATCGGAAAGGGATTTGACGCACCACTTTTCCATGCCATCAGGGCCAGGAGAGGGTCTTGCATTGCCTTTTCTTATTAGTGCACGATAGTCCATCACGCTCGCTTTCCTGGGCCATTGAAACGGGTTGGCTGTGACACGATTGTGTACCTCGTTAACAGATTTCGTCAGGAGCCATGGTTTATCCATATCCGGAACCGGTTGGCGTCTGTAGAGTTTTTCCCAGTATTGCCGTGTTTCTTCCTTAACTTGGTCAGGGCTAGTCAGTAGCTTGCCAGTTCCGTCAATAGTATTGATAGACATCGGTAAGGGAACAAACTCAGCAGCTTGAACTAATCGTTTGGTCGATCCACCGGAGAGCGCTTGGGATATGCGGTACATGTCATATCTTTTGGCTCGTGTATATACCTCGTTGGATCGTTCCTTGTAAAGGTCCTTGTTAATAGCTTTGCGTTTGGCAATGAGGAAGGAGCGTAGGGTGGCATGGATGTTTGTGTTCAGGGAGTGTTCTGTGGATAGGAGGGTGTGAGTTTGTCTGGCAGCGTATGACACGGGATGAGTGGGGTTGGTCTCAAGCCTCAGGGCACCACCGATAGCACGGGAGCGGGCTTGTAATTGTTGGATTAGGGGGTTTGTCACAATCTTGTGGACGTCGCGTTGTTTCCTCTCTATTCTGCCAAAAACCTCCACCGCAGTGTCATTAATTATTTTTGTAAGTTCATCGTATAGAAGATTAAAGGAGGCCTGGTCAGTGACAAGCTGATCATGTAGGCCAGCACATTTGATCTTGATGTCTGTCTCATCATGGTACACTTGAAAGAAATGTTTGTCCTTGGCATTGGGGAATTTGATACGAGGATTGTTGAGAACAGGAGTGGGTATGTCATGTAAGCATCGAGCTGAGTTCCTATTGGGAGGTTTGAGGATGAGGCGCCCAATAACGGCTCTGTGATCAGTCATAGGCACGTAGTCATGATGCCCATCAGTGACTTGTATCTCAGAATCGAGGAAGCAGCCAGAGGAGGTGACAATACGGTCAATGATGCTGCCCCCATCAGTGGATGAGCGGGGTTTACACGTCCAGCTAATAAATCGGGAGCGTTCGGGACACGCAGACCATAGGTCAAAGCCGTTGGATTGTCGTAAGAAATTGTTGAAGTGAGTGCGTGCGTCAGTGCCTCCAGATTTCCGCTCGGCTTGAGTGACAGTGGCGTTTAGATCACCAAGTAGCGTCCAGGAGTTTGGGGTGCTCATGCATAGTTTGGAGGCCTCAATCCAGAAGGCAGCTGTCTCTGTAGTATCATCAACATCCCAGGGAGCATAGACGGCAATGATACGATGAATAAAGCCATGTCCTGAGTCGAGCGGGATGACAATATCGACCGCAACCAGTCTTCCGATGAGAGCTGGGTGATTAATGGGCACACGTTGGGAAACCGTGATACCTTTTTTGACACCGAGAATAGTCCCCCATTTGTATAGGTGATGGCCAGTAACAGGAGTGCCTCGTTCTTCAAAGAATTGATAGTCGTTGTATGACATCTTGGAGGAACCTGAGGAATTAGTTTTAGTTTCAGTAATCACGACAATATCAGGGTTTCTATGGGATATAGCTCTGTTGGTTGCATCAATCTTCATAGGGTGGACAAAACCATTCGTGTTGAGGGCAAATAAGGACAACGATCCTGCAGATGTTGCAGTTGCGGCAGCACTATTTATGGAGCATAGTAAGATGAGTACAATAAAAATGTAGATGAGGAGGGATGGTAATTTTTTGGGGACATGGCTACAGCATAACATTTGTCTAGATAACGTCTCAGTAATGATGACACAGCCCGTCTGATCAGTCCGTCCCAGCTTGTCACACGCGTTCACAGTAGCCCAACTAACAGCGATTAAGGGCCTTGAGCCAACGATGTAGCGTTGACCTTGATCAGTGCAGGCCGTGGTTAAAAGTGGAGCATCAATTACACAGGGTGGGCGTACCATAGTTTCAGAGGCATCGTTGATCATATCCATATCAATGTCGAGATCGCCTCCAGTCTGAGTGATAAGTGCATTTCTGGAAGTGCTCCGAGTCACGGTGCAGCGGTCTCTTGGCTTAGGGCGTTTAGCCAGGGTTTCTTGTGGGTGACCTTGTTGACTGCGCTTGGTGGCCTTAGTGGGCTTCACAGTGGGAGTAGGGGTGGTCGTTGCAGTGAAAGCAAAGTTGGGCGACGGAGGGTCAGTGGGGGAAGCAGGAAGGGATGGGCCCAGCAGGATAGGGGAAGTGGTGGGAATGCTGGTGGATACAGCGACAGAGGGTGTTTGATCGGGGAGTTGAGCAGGGCGGTTCAGGGTGATGGGACTGCTAGAGTTGTGTACAGTGATACGGGGCGTTTGAACGGGGGTCTGAGCAGGGGGAGTCGGGACAATGGTTCCAGGGGCAGGACCGATGAGGCTCAAGGTGACGTCACAAGCCTTGGCCAGTCGTTGAGTTTGTTCACGTCGTTCGTTCTGAAGGGTGGTGATGTTGGCCTTGATTGAGGCCTTTTCTACGGGGTCCTCCGTGGTTCGGAGGCATTGAGTCTCGAAAGCGAGGTTGTTATCGATCGTTGAGATTCTGCCTTCAATCGCTTTCTCGTCACGGCCGGCAAGGAGTGAAAGACCAAATTGTTGGAGTTGATTGCCGATGAGGGCGACAGCGTTGGTTTGGTTTTCCATATTGGCGTGGATAGAGGCCACTTGTCTTTGAACCATGCTATTGTTCTCACTTTGCTCTTTCCGGAAATCGGCAAGGTCGCGTTTTAGTTCAGTGATGGCATCGTTGACAAGACCGGCTCCGGCGGTAATGGTCGAGGCAGTGCTTTTGCGGGCAAAGCCAGACGAGTTCGATTCAAAAAGAAGCTTTGGGTCGGTAAGGTATGGGGAGTTGACGAAATAGGCGCGAAAGGCTTCGGTATCCTTGAGAACGATAAGAGTTGATTCCCAAGAGTCCATTGTAAAGATAAAGTATTCGCGATCATGAGAGATGCGAGTGTCAAAGACACGGGTCGTTTTGGAAGCATCGTTGTGAACATATTTGTAGTAGAGCCATTTTTCGATGATCTTGTGTAGGCCTTCGTAATCGTTGAGGCCTCCAATGCAGAGTTCGAAGGGGTTGTTAATAGGGATGAATTTGGGAGGGGAGACATCGATTCCTTCTTTAGACAGCGATGGGATAACATAGTAACTTGAGGCGAGGATGGATTCGACTGAGCGAGTGTCAGCGAGTGTGATATCGACAAGCCCATTGTAGGATATGTATCCACCTATAGTTCTGTGGCCTTTAGATTCGAGGTGAGCGCGAATCTTGTCAGTAGTGCCAGCAGGGACTTTTTCCTTTGTATCAGCAACACGGAAACGTACAGTCATACGACGGTCTTTCCCTTTCTTCTGAGGTGCCCACACGACTTCCCACGAGGGACGAGACTTACGCAGGGCATTCATCCAGTCCATCAGCAGATCAGGACGTGGGACGGAGTCGAGTGATTTGATCTCCTGTGCTAGTTCGAGGTAGGCAGATGACGAGTGAGGATCTTGGGTCCGACCACCAGGAATGACCTCGACCGCTATGTCGGACAGTTCTTTCCCTTCATCACCACTAACGATCTCACCGATTGCTTTCTTGACAAGTTCAACAGGTTTCGCGAAGCCGGTTTTGTTGTCTGGGAGCACGTTGCGAATGAGCAGAAACATTCCGCTCGAGCCAGGGAGGGGAGTGCTGTTCACACCGATGTCGATGTCAGGTGGGGGCGAGATACTTCTATGACGATTGGAGGGAGAGACAAGATGCATGAACGGGCGGAGTTTCTTCGGGGTGACAGGGAGTGAAGGCATCGATGTGGTAATGTCGGTTCGGGATGGGTATAGAGTGGAAAGTTTCAAATGAAAAGACCAGTTTTGATTAAGTTTATTCCGAAAATTGATGAAAATGGGAAAATTCGGTATGGGACGAAAGGCAGAGCAAGAGGGTGTGTGATACAGCAGGTTTGAAAGGGCTCCTGCACCTTACACTGAGCTAGGGAACTGTAACGATATTGATGATGGTGGTTGTTGTTGTTGTTGTTGTTGTTGTTGTTGTTGTTGTTGTTCTGTACTATCTCACTCATGCTTTTATTATTCACCTTCCTACACAACAGACAGGGCAAAACTTTCCCAGAGAGAAAATGTGGGGAAAATATAGAGAAAATTACACTTTTTCATGTAGCAAACAAGTAGGGAAAAACTGGTGAAAATAAATCATTTTCTCTTTATTTTCTCTGCAATCTGCCCAAGGGAAAATATATCATTTGTGTGGAGAGAAAAAAAGGGGAATCTGAAATAAAAAGAATTTATTTCCTCTTGATTTCCCCCTGATTTTTGCCTAGGAAAAAATGTTATTGGAGAATATAAGTTATTTCTTCCAAATTTTGGCCTGGAAAATTACATGTGGAAAAGTGTAATTTTCTCCTCATGTTTGCCAGATTTTCATGAGGAGAAAAAGAGACTCCTGCCTGCTTATGTCAACATTAGTGGCAGTGCCCTTGACCTAAACAGGCAGGAGTTTCTTTTTCTCCTGGTGAAAATCTGGCAAACATGAGGAGAGAATTACACTTTTCCACATGTCATTTTCCAGGCCAAAATTTGAAAGAAATAACTTATATTCTCTGATTTGCTCTTGCAGGAAATTTAACTTTTTTTGTAGGCAAAAATCAGGGGGAAATCAAGAAGAAATAAGTTCTTTTCACTTTAGATTCCCTTTTTTTTCTCTCCACACAAATAATATATTTTTTGTAAGCCTGGCACCCCAGAAAGACAACCCAGCCTTACGCACTTGGATTCCACTATGCTGCCTCACATGTCAGGACCCTGCAGGTTATCTGACATCTCAATTCATTGTTCTATTCACTGCAGCCCCCAATGGTTTTCTGCAGTGCTATTCTTGCACTGCCATCATTTCACCATGACATTATTTTATTTGTCAACATTTTGATGTTGACACATTTTCATGGCCCCCCCATCAGACTCCACTTTGGCCCTGCTGTTGGCCCCATGACCTTTCTATTTTACTCACCGACATTACTTCAATGTAGACATTCCATACCTTGACACTTATGATTACATCACTGTCTCATTCCTGATATAGAGACTGACTAGCACCTGTTACATATTGAACCTTACTTATTTTAGTATAGCCAGATAACCCTGTAACCCCCTATAGTTGTAGCCTTTCCAGTCCTGGAGAATACACTGTGGTTCTGTCAACTTGTGTGACCATGACCAGTGTAGCCTGATTGACATGAGGCTTTCATTTTTACTTAGACAGATTGCAGAGAAAATAAAGAGGAAATAACTTATTTTCACCAGTTTTTCCCTACTTGTTTGTTACATAAAAAGGTGTACTTTTCTCCACATTTTCTCCATATTTTCTCTTAAGCCTTGCCTGTTGTGTTATTCTCTTGTTCTGGTTCTTTATTTAACTATGGTTACCTGAGCTATGCTGCTCCATGCAAGGGGTGCCACTTTTCCTATGTAGCTTAAATACAATGTAGCTAAGTTCATGTACCTTACTTGTTAATTGAAAATCAACAATTGAACACTGAACATGAAAGTCTGAATCCCCTCACTCATTCCCATTTTCATTAAGCCCACTCCTGTCACAACTTGTGTGTGCTCACACTGTTACGAACCAGGAATGCCATAGGATGGGGTCATAGGAAGGATTGGGTACAGCTCAGTGGTACTGGGGAACAGCACAGGAATGTGCACTGATGACTTAGCTGATGTTGGGCGAACACGGAGCTATGCTAAAACACACGGTCTTGGCTTCAACCACTTTCCAAATAGGGTTGCACCTCTTGTTCAGTTTCTGGATGGACCATAACTTCGGAGCAAGAACTGTGGCAGTTGTGTGCACATGTGCAAGTGCAGCGTGTGAGTAGAGTGGATGAGTGTAGACAAGTGCGGTGTGAGTTGCAACAGGAGGTGGACTTAATGAGAACAGGAATTCAGTGTTCAATGTCAATTTTCGATTAACAAGTGAGTTGCAAGGAACTTAGCTACATTGTATTTAAGCTATGTAGGAAGAGCGGCACTCCTTGTGCAGAGTTGTGTAGTTCAGGTAACCATACTTAAATAAAGAATCGCGATGAGCGAATAGGAAGGTGGATAATAAAAGCGTGAGTGAGATAATACTGAACTAGTATGAGGACACATGCGGGAACATATTTGGATGCGCAGATCGTTCGGCGAGGAGATAATACCACATGGGCTTGCAATGGCATGGGAACAAGGCAGTATTGATGACCAAGATGAGCGTGGGGTGTGAGAGCGAGTGAGCGGCACAAGTGCAATATACGGGAGCGAGAGCACATGCGGTTGATGACGAGCGAGCATGTGCTCCATGTGCGGANNNATGCATGTGGGTTGTGCCCGAGTGCACATGGATGTGCAAGGGCTTAGCACCTACAGAACAATAGTAACATGATTTTCTGGAGTCAGGTAGGGGTTATGGAGCATGGTTGCATGGGACATAACACACACCCACACCTGTCTATGCTCATCTGCTTCATCATTCATGCACTGCTCTCATGTGTGTGCACACGACTCTACAGCCTCGCTCCAAAGTTATGGTCACCCCAGAAACTGAACAAAAGGTGCAACCCTATTGGGAAAGTGGTTGAAGCCAAGACCATGTGTTTCAGCATAGCTCCACATCTGCCAAACATCAGCTAAGTCATCAGTGCAAGTTCTCACACTGTTTTCCAGTGCTGCTGAGCTGTACCTGTTCCTCCCTATGACCCCTTCCTATGGTGTTCCCAGTTCATAACAGGTGTTATTTATGCCCATATAAAGATAAAAACCATGTCATTGTGTGGTATGGACTGTGGTCAAACTTTGGGAGGTTTTCATCCCATTGACTCATCCCTTACAAGTAGGAAAAGCCTCCTTTTTCACCCCTCTTAGTGGTAGATTTTCATGCCAACTCCTGATGAATTTATTCCATTTTGGGGTTTATCAATATATGAAAACTATACCATAAATATATCATTTTACACTATTTAAAGGTGTGAAATATGGGATAGTTTTCCTACCCTGTGGGTCTCATAGTGTAGGACTGGTTACAATTTTGGTTCAATCTGGTCTGGTCCTTGGGACTGGACCTTTAAGCACTATTTACTGATGCTGATCTGCAGATTTGGCAGGGAAGCAATGAACCTGTAAACCCTTGAAGGCCCATTTTGTACATACTGGAGACATGCTGAGCATCTCTCTAGCTGTAGTCTGGCAATGTGATGGTATAGCCTGAGATCAACTATGAACATGTGACTAGCTAGGGTTCTATCAACAAGATCATGTGACTCCCTGGAGTGGTGCCCCTGCGCCACTCCATTCACCCATGTCCCAAAATGAAAGCAATCTAAAATCTATAATTTGTATGGCCAGAAAAAAAATCTATAATTGATGAAAAATAAAATAAAACAAAACACAACAAGGAGGTGTCCATCCCAATGCCTGAAGGGCTCTACTCAAGTTGGCAAGATGGGGGTCTTGATCTCAGTCAAGGCTTGGAACTGGAGGTGCAAGTGCCACTCCAAAGGGAACAGTGATGATGGGTCTGCCTGATCCTATACCAGAGGGATGACATTGAGTAACAAAAGGTTGAGAATAGGATGGGGGAACATAGAATGATGGGTTTAGATGAAAGAATTGTCATGAGAATGAAAAGAAATGTGGTGGGGCTCATTGTTGTAGTGTTGCAAATGATTGTAGACAGCCTGTTTTAAACCAGAAAGGTCTTGCAACTTATTGCTGGGGGCAGTAGGTAATGATGTGGTGTCATCAGCCCAGTCAAAATGTGTGGGAGGTGGTGAAACAGCTCGTTTAGAGCCAACCTGGGGTGAGCCAGGGTGGATTGGCAGTGAACATGAGGTATTGACAGGTGTTGACGGTGTCATTAGTGATGCAGCAGGGGTGTAGGACACAGGTGCTGGTGAGATGGCTCATTTCTGGGGGTTTTGGGGTGAGCAGGGTGGCTAGGGCATGTTTTGCTGGTGTTCTGCTGGACCTGGTAGTGTGTCTCAGTGTTGTGGAGCTGTCATTGGTGGTCCTGAGTGGGACAGAGTGTGAGATTTGGCTGTTGTCGGCAGACATGTTGACCATGATGTGGCAGTGGGATGGGGTGGTTTGAGGTGTGGAACAGGGGTCTGGGGCATGAGCAGGGGGGAGCAGGGTGACATGGGACAGCTCCTGGGCTGTCATTTGGAGTTACAGGGGGAGCAGAATCATTCCATTGAGTGAATGACATGTTTTGATGAATGTGTTTACTTGTTGTTGTGCAACTTGGTCTGCTGGGCTGTAGACCGTTGTTGTAGGCTGTCAATTGCATGGGTAGCTGTCTCTGAGATGGTGGAAGCTGTTTGGGTGGTAGACACAGCTTTAGTAGTCGCCTCAGAGGTGGTTGCAGCAGGAGTCGCCACCATTGTTGGCAGCAATGTGGTGGTGACAATGGGCAGCTTAGGGTGCAAAGCAAGGGGCTAAAGGGTATGCAAGGATGCTGTGGGTCAGCCTGGAAATGAGTGCCATTGTTTTGGGAGGGTTGGCAGTTGGTTTGAAGCAGGGGACAAGGTTGTTGTTGTTGTCATCAACAATGTTGGTGCCATTGATGGGGGCTGTGCTCATGTCATTGGTGGTGATGTGGCAATGGT